>CAMKVN010000693.1:0-25235 GCA_946474995.1 Funneliformis geosporum
GATTGGTTGACCCGAATTTTATCAGGTCGGGTCATAAGCTTGACCCGACCTGATGTTGACCTGAAAATTTGTCTACCCGACCTGGATTTTTCAGGTCGGGTCGGGTCAGATCACAGGTTGACCTGATCTGATTCGGAGCTCTACTCGTCGTGATTGTTGAACTATAAAAAAAGCAGTAATTATAAAGATAACATATCTAGCAAAACAATAATCAATCAAACTTTTATTAAAAACTTACCAAAAAAGAGATTGGTCATCAACTTCCATTTCCTCAGCTGAACTCAATATTTCATAATGGTCTTCTGCATTTCATTCTGATGGATATATTTGTTATCCTGAAGTTCATCTCTAATAGTAGTCTTGATCTATACACTCAAAAGGTTTATTTTTGTTTATATAACAAATTTGTGAAGGACCTTTAATCTCAAATTACATTCTTAGCTAAAGATACTTATAGGTTTTTGTTTTTTTTCCCTTTTGATTCATTCTAATTATCCTTTGCTTCATTCATCATTAGATTCTGTTGGATCAATTGAAAAATATTTTTTTCCATTTTCAGATTTATAGGACGATTTTCACTTCAAAGCTATCATTTCATATAATAAAAAAATATTAGCATATAATTAAACACATAATATAGATGAGTTTAAATGTTTACCAAGTTTGATGGTCTCTCACATGGTATTAGAAAGCGTATCATTTAAATTGTAATATAAGTTTAGCATTTGGAGAATTAAACTTTTGGCATTTATATCAGATGCTCTTTTTAACATTTTCATAACAGTAGAACTATTGTATCAGAAGATTTTATCTTTGAACGATTTTGATTCCTTATATATATGTGAAAAATTAAAAGTTGGTTGCTGTGATTTATACAGACATATCTAAATGAAAAAGTATACCTAAACTCATGTATCTATAAGAAGACGCATCTCTCGAGAATTAAGACTTATCCTAGTACTTTTAGCAATAAATAACAGAATTATAAAAAGCACTTCTCTAGACTCATCCAGAAAAATTCAGACACATCTTAGCTTTTACTATAAGTCCCGAAATAAAACAAATAAAACAAATAAAATGAAAGTTTCAAACCTCTAAACATTGTGATGTTAACTGCGTTACTGATTTATTGTTACTAGTCTCTACTGTTTCCAATAATTGAGAATTGTAAGAAAGTTGCTTCAAACAACTCTTGTATAACAAGTGCTCATCTTATTTTTTACCGAAGTCATTTGCGTATACTATGCTTGCTCTTCTGTAGAAATTCTACTAGGCTCCATATTCTGTTCTCTTTAAAGTAAAAGAGCTTACATTCCAAACGAGTCTTATTCATTGTTTAACGACGCAGCTCAATTTTGGCCTTAATATGCATGCTTGTCTTATAATTGCCTGATGAAACATCTAAATCTCTAGTTTCAAAAGGTTTTTAATAAGTTCATAATATAGTTTCGACTGTTTGATATAGTTTGGCAGGTTTCGACGGGCTTCGACAAGTTTCGACTGGTTAGTTTATATGATTTTATTAAGGTTTTGACACTTTCGATATTCAACGGTCTGTTTAAATCCAGAAGTTTCGTCAGGCAACTATAACTCGTCTTACTAAGCAAGCTTATGTGATGTTTATGGGTTAGGTTATACTACCCCATTATCATAATCCTCTTTATCATAATGATATCATTAATATTATTGCCTTCATCATTTTCATTATCATTATCTAAAATCTCTACTTCATCTTTATGATTACATTTCCATTATGAGATCACTTACTGCGGTTTCTTTAATGAATCATGCTTTTGTATCACGTTCCTAATCATGTGATTTGCCTCATTTTCACTTAGTAAAAGTAAAGTACAAATTTATAAAATATTACATTATTTTAATAATAAAAGAGTATAATATTTATTACATATTTTTATTTATAAAATATTTAAATAATACAACTGACTTATTTAATAAAGAAACTAATCTAATAACAAGATGCTTGACCTCAAATTCGTTATAATATTACAGTGAAGAATTTGAAACTATTTGATTGGTTAACTGACACGTGATACGAAGAATTGAAAAATAATAATCCCTTAAATTTCAAGTAACGTGTTTATCATTTCATTTTCTTCTGATATTTCATCCTCATCCTCGCCATTCAAATATTCTAATTTTTGCTCTAAAATAATTTTCTCATTTGATTCAATAAATTGTTCGCAGTGATTTATTAATTGTGGTGCTTTGCTTTGTTTTGACCATTCTAAAATTTCACACACGTTATGAACATTAATGTGACTTCTTATAATAGTATCTTCCACTTTATCTTTGAGCGCTTCAATACCATAAATATCAGTTGTCTTTAATAAATGAACCAAAAAGACTAAATAATAAGTTTCATAACTTTCATGTTCGTTTGTAAAGTCTTCTTTCTTACGTAAGACTGACTTTGTTGCTTCTTCAAAAGACTGTCCATAAAGCCATTGAAGAAACACCCGGATTGCTTCTGGCCGAACATCTTCCATTTCTATAATTTTAACTTCTTTGCTTGTTGACTCACTAAAGTCACCACAAAACATCGTATCAAAATATTTTGAAGCGCCTATTGAAAAAAAAAATTTATTATATACTTAATGGAGAAAGAAAAAAATCATTTATAACGTACCTGAAAGCACATATTTACTGGCACCAATTTGTTCCTTCTCACTACCAACGAGAAAAATGACATCGTTACATTCTTTGCAAGATTGATTTATGAGTTTATTTAACAAAGCTTCAAACAATATATCTTTTTGATCATGTTCTCGGACTGTCACATTTGATTTTATCTCAGTTATCTCGCGAGCTCCAGCAAGTTTTAATAAAACCTTGTAAGGCTTTAAATATTCTTCAACTTTATCATGTAATCCAATTATAAGCTTTTTTCCTACTTCCCAATTGTCCGTATCAAACGGATCTTCTTCGATCAAGAATAATTTCCTCTTATCATTATCAATCTTCACTTTAATCAACACCTTTTGATTTTCATCTTGTGAACATTCATTCATTATTTCGTAAATTTCTTTAATTATACTTTTTATTTCCTTACTTTCGAAGGATTTCCAAGATTTTATATTGTCAACAATAAAAAACCAATGTTCAATGATATCTTCTGTAGATGGAATTCCAATTGTTTGATGAAGCTTATTGAAAGATGTATTTGGTTCAATATTTTCATCAAATAATGGACGTTTACTCCAACATACATTCTTATATTTGTGAGAACAAAGTGTTCTAAAACTTTCAAACCCTGAAGTCTCTTTTGGCGTATGATAAAGTTGACTAGGAAGGCTATTTTCTGATGGAACGAATTTCATATCCAGAATTTTGTTCCATTGTTCTTCGTTGAAATTTAAAGCATCAACATGTTCGTATAAATAACGTACTAATACTTTTGCACGACTTTTAACTACATCTATAGGAACTATTCCTCGTTGAATATTTCTAATCTGTGATATCAATGATTCTGCACATTTAATATATGTAGTATGATTTACTTCACGATTAAGACCAATTCTTACTAGAGCTTCTAGGCAAACAGAATCATTTTGTAATTCTGGTGGTAAAAATTTGTCGTTATCTGCAACAAAAATACTACGGTATAAGAATTCGTTCATGTCATATAATTCATTGGCACTTACGAAATAACCAAGTGATTTATTAGGTATTATTCTCTGATATTTGAGATATTGCTCAATTTCGGGATTTTCCAAAGATAAAATTTTTTGCAAGAAAGGGACGCAACCTGGCCAATCTTTGGGTTTGGAATAATCCATAAATTCTGGTAACAGATATTCTTTAAGATATTCTAATTCAGATTTAGTTGGAGCATTTAAGCTAGTAAGTGTATTGAAGTCATTTTCATGATCACATTTGTAAAATTTGTTATTTTTACGAAATGAAAAGAATGGAAGCTTAAATGGAAGAAGGATTCCAGACTTAGCATTAATGAATTTGTCTTCATTAGAATGTATTGGCCATATTGGTAAAGATCTAAAGATATCAAGGAAACTTTCTTGACTCTTTCCATGTTCTATTATTTAAATAAAATAAATATAAATACATAGAAAATACAAATTCATTTATAAGAATATTTTAACTTGCCTGTTAAAGTTTCAAGTTCTTTTTTAATAAAATCTCTAAGCATTTCATAATCTGAAGGTGATAGATCATTAAACTCAAATAATTCCTCCATATTTGAAGATAACGTATTATTACGAGCTTGCTCCAACGAATTAATTATATTTATAGGAGTGCATTGCACAATACATTGTTTAAGATTTTCATTAGCGCATTCGAAAAATTTCATATTCGTAAAGCGTACTTTTAGCTTTACTAAAGTTGGAATCAATATATGTTCATTGTCATATAAAAGTGGATTTGTTATATTAGGTCGAACAAGCATAGTCAAAGGTGCAGTCATTGGTAATAGTGGAAAACTAGAAAGTATTGTAAAATCTAATTTTTCTGACTCTTTGATAAGTATTGACCAAATTTTTTCAAGCCAACGAACATTTGGTACCGATTCTCCATTAGGATCCCATTCAATGTCTGAAAATGATAGTTCATATACTAAAAGATCTAAAATTGCAATGGCATCAAACTTTTTAATACGAGTAATTTCAGAAAACTCATCATCAGTAAAAATTTCTTTAAGTTCTTTCGGTAAGTTAACAGTGACAAATTTAGATTGACCATTAATTGGAAAAAGGTCTAGATGTTCTTGTTCTCCAATATAAAGATCTTCGCCAAAGTTTCCAACTGAACCATTGCTTAATGGGACTAATGGTAATCCAGCAAGCAACTTATACGTACTTCTATCACTTTTTTTAAGAATAAAATTAAGAAATTTAAATAATGAATCACGATTTTGTTCTCTATTTCCGAAAGGTAACATCGTTTTCCTCCTTTGCAATTCTCCGCAAACAAATCTTCCGTCAATATATGTGCACTTGAAATTTGAATTTTTACTATTAGTTTTAGCTTCTTCAAGTTGGTTAAATTTTTCCTCATCAAGGTGCACCGCTGAGACTCCTAAATTGGCTAATATATTCGCAATAATAGGTTCTTCTCCCTTAAGAAATTTGGCTGTTTGTAATGAAATAAAGATCCCATCATTAGCTTCAGTCCAGAAGATTTTATAATTACGAAGACACATCTTTGCAATAACATTTAATCCATAGCTTTTGTATGAGTTTGATAAATTATCCTTAATTGGCCAAAGATGATTTGGATTAACGTCTGTTCTATCTCTCCTCCATCCGGATCCTTTGAGCAACGCAAGATGATCGAGCAGTTTAGCATGTAATTCAGGCAAAACTTCATACAAAATAAATTTATTCCATTTTGCATCGTTACAATCGGCTTGCAGAAAATCATTTTCAGATTGTGAAATATTACTTCTTGCACTAGACAAGGAGAAGTTTCCATTTAAATGAACTCTCAAATTGGTAACAATTGACAAAGGTAAATAAGAATAAATTTCTCCTCTGAATTCGGGATACGAAAACTATAATGCAATAAATTAACATTGTTAATAATTGATCAACAACGATTCAAATGAATAATAATGAATAAATAATACACTTTACCGGTTCTTCTCTTAATTCATTCAAAGATTTTTCATCAGATTTAGCAAGTAATGTAGCAACTCCGCCTCTTGGCTTTGTTAAACATACAAGTAATCAAAGAATATTTAATACTACTAAAATATATTATATAAGATTAATAAATAAAATCTTACCTTGAGTCGGTTTCCGTTTGAAAATTCTCTGAATTCCGAATTGACACACTCTCTTCCTCCTGTACATAACAGCCACATTTCTGAAACTATCTTGTTCGGTACAATTCTTTCAATATTTAATTGATATATTTGTATTGTATCAGTTACACCGCTACGGATTTTGCGGCAAGCATCGGTCATATGAATTTGCGCTTGCCATATCATTCGAGTTTCTTGTTCATTTATGTGATGTAGACTACATGATTCGATATTCCTTAAAAAGAGCATCTCCTTGATACCCCGGACATTACTGAATCGATGCAAGATGTCTCTAACTTCTACAGTTCGATTTGAAATTTCACTTATTTCCGCCAATTCGCTGGTTCTAAGCGGAAGTCTAAACAATGTTTTCTTTCCGAATCCTACTGCTTCCTTGAAACTGCAATCCCCCATGAAATCGAAACATTCGAATAAGGCTTTATAAGGATAGCACTGATCTGTAAACTTCCACAACTCCTTATCAATAAAATTAAATCTAGTGCCTCTATGCCTTCTGGGAGGGTATCCTTGTGCTGGAAGAAATTTAGCATTAGGATCTAGAAATGCAATATTTTGTCCGCTAACAATGCTTGGTAAATCTGTGACGTGAAAGGCACAATTGAAACCTATCCCAAATCTTCCAATTTTGGTATCATCATTAGTTTTTCCTCCAACCCCAAGTTTAATCAAAGCTCGAAAGTCTCTATCAGTAAATTCAGCATCATTATATATCCATAACGCGGGACCTTGCCAACCATCCATTTCGTCTGACAATAAAGAATTTTCAGAAGGATCATGCTTAAATTTTTGTCTTTCGTCTATTATTATTGAAAATTGTTTTGCACCAGCGTCATCTGCATTCTAAATTTAGAAAAATGGTATCTAAATTTTTTCGAATATAGTTTACGCTGAAAATTTTGTAAATTTAATACTTACTTGAAGAAATTCTATAAATAATTTTTCTAATGGGTAGTCCTAAAAAAAAAAAAAATTTATTAATACTTGCAAAACATTAAATAGTAAGACTTAAAAAATAGTTACACTAATAATATTTCTAATTCTGGTAGTCAAAGATTCATCTTGTTCATAAATATCCCAATCGATATCTCCGGACTTAATACCTAGTAAACGAAATAAATGCAAAATATAGTTATAATGTATTATTTAACATATAATTATATGATAAATAATTTACCATATATTTTTCCCATTAAGGTTTGAATTTCTAATTCTCTAGCAATATCAAGAGTTATGAGATGATGAGTAATTTTAAATTCTCTCCTCTTTTCTTCGTCAAGTCTATCTCCCATATCATCAAATTGGATTTCATCCAAGTTTATAAATTCACTTTCAGTGCTCGGAATTAATAATCCCTCCAAGCTTGCAGGTTTCTTTCCTTCCCTCCGGTTATCCTTTTGTATACTTGCAATTTGTTCAAGAATTTGAACGATATCTTTAATTACATTTTTCATTACGTCATCTGATGAACCTTTCTTTTTATTTTCCTTCACTATATTTTTAATTATTAAAATAAAATCTTTGATTCCAATTTCATCACGAACTCCCATATCTTTAAAAAAATCCTTTAATTCGCTGGAATAGGGAAGTTCGACAATTATAGAGTCGTTATCACTAAATCTACTTGAAAGACGAAAAACAACCTTATCAACTGAATAAAATTTATTTTTGCACAAAATCCACGATTTATTTTCCAATTGACTCTTTATAATATCGAATTTTTTCTTAGAACTCTCATCATTTGCTTGAAGAGTTTTATTCATATATTCGTAAATGGCTTTACAAATATTTTCCAAGTTTTTTGGTAGTTGACTGGATTCATAACATAACTCTAACTGCCTTAGAACATTTTCGACTTTAGGAAAAGTATCCCACTCCAAATGTTTTAAAAATTTCTTATTCTTAACTTTGGATTCAAGTATAGGGACAACTAAACTAACTAAATCTTTATCTTTTTGACAACAACAATTTTGAGGTTTCGAGAAGATTTTTTTGCAGGATGCGTCAATGGTAGGGATCCACTCTTTTTCCAAAAGAGTATTCAAAAATATTTGATCATTATTAATAATTATCTTGTCCCAGTTATCATCAATATATTTAAAAAGTTTAAGTGCATTGCTACGAATTAAATCTTCATGAAAGTTAGAATTATGCTTTCGTTCTATAATGGTATTAATTCGAGAGATCACGTCAGTTGAAGAAAGATCAGATTTCATTCCTAATAATTTCAAATTCGAAAAAAACTTATTTGAAAATTTGTTAATTGGAATGCCATATCTTCCTGCAGGAAAAACTTGCTCCTCTTCAAAAAATAGACCAATTAATTTGTTGTCTTCCGGATCGAATAATTCTGTAGGTCTAACCAAATTTACTATAGCAGGCATTTGTCGTTGCTGTGACATTTTTTGTGTCCCAATAGGTATAAACGAAGTTTTTCCCAAAACATCTTTTAAGTTTGCGTCATGATCAAGTAAGGATGGTAATTTATCAAAAAGACTATCGACTACTGTATCTATGACTGCTTGCTGTTGTGATCCGAGATATGGTATTACATATTTTTTCCAATAAACATATGAATCTAATCGCGTTATCTTAATAATATCTTCCAATATGTAAGATAAATTTTGTGAACTTGTGTTAAGAAACCTTCCCTCGTTCCTTGGATAAATAATTTTACCATATGCATTTTCTTCATTCCGAGGAAGAAGATACCAATTTGTATTACCAGGCAACAATGAAATTGGTGAAACATGATCAACTTCGAAAAAGATTGAAAGATTCTTAATAACTTCAACATAATTCGCTATTTGATATCTATTAGCAAGTCGTAAGAAATTAGATAAATATTTAGCGAGTACTGATGCTTCATGAGTTTGTAATGTCGTTTGGTTTAAATTTTGTGGATATGAAGTATCGGCTCGGAAAGAACCCAAAACTGATAAAATATCATCAAGCTTGATAATATATGGAGTTATTCTAGTAGAAAATGTTGGTTTAGTTTTTTTTAATACTGTACATCATACAAAAATTAACAATTTATACTTACTTATTCCATCTAGTAATTTTTCCAACGTCAAATTCATGTTTCACGAAAACGCCACCAAATTTTTCAAAAATATTTGTTAAATCAGTTGAAATATTTTCGCTTGAAAAAATTTTCTTCGGGGTATTTAACTTTCTAAGAGTAGAGCGATTTGTTGGGATCAAATGAATATCTTCGAATTTTTTCAAATCCCAATTTCTGTATTTTAGGTTATCCCATAATTTATAAATCCATTCACGATGATTTAACATTCGTATCTCTTCAGAATCCGTATTTTCAGATTCCAGTGAAAATTTAATCATATCAGCAACAGCAGTTTCGTCCAGGATTTTAATGTTTAGATTCCATTCAATAGTTGACACACAATCGTACAAACTCTTATATAATCCGATATCAATCGTTTTGTCGATAAATTTGTATTTTTGATTTTTAAAGATGTTCAGCTCATCAAAACTTTCAATATTTACAATGTAGTCATCTGGACCTACATAAACGTAAGAATTACTATGCTTCGATAAAGTACCAAATGTACCATCTGCAAGCGGAATCATCTTAAAACCTTCCAATTCTTCAAAATTTTTGTCCTTCAACACATAATCAAGTAACAATAAGATTTCTTTTCTTGGTATATCTTGCCATCTATCACAGTTAATGTTCAAATAAGTACGAATAATGGCCGGAGAAAAAGTTTTAAGAGAATCTTTATGCCTAGAACCTTTCAAGGCTTCAATTATATCATGAAATGTTGATATAACAGGAAATCCAATGCTACCAATTATTTTAGGTAAATCATTATACACCTTATTATCTTCAAAATATCCATTAGAAATTGATAACCAATGAAATTCGGATTCTTTGAATAAATTTGTATTATATGAATTTTCCGGAATTTCAGATACTTTTCCAATATCATATGATGAAGGAGGTCCTTTGAATACACGATCCTCAACATTAAGATTTTCTACAACATTCTGCAACAGTTTATTGCAAAAATTAATTATGCTGCCTGATGTTCCTTCTCGAACTATTGGCCAGAATTTATATATATCATTGTACCTAATATTAGAAGCTTTAAGCGGGAGCTCACGAAGAAACTTTGCCCAAGCCCTTGGTAGGACAATTTCAAATAAATATCTGTTCCATGAAACTTTTAGGCTAGCTAACGAATCCGCCGCCTATATTTTGACATTCATTCGAGATTCAATTGTAATTAAATTATTATTATTATTTTTTTTTAAAAAAAAAAATTATATATACAATAATTAATAAAAATGTTTACCAGGTCTTCTTTGTCTGCAGCCGACCATAAAGAACGACGATTAGTACTAACCTGTTAGATATATTAAAATAAATATATAAACATTCAAAATGATAGCGTTGTGTAACAATAATATTAAGCTTTCACTCTTACAGCAAAATATCCATGTACTGAAACGAGAAAAGGCATAGAAATTGGAAGGGGTAGAAAGCAAAATAATCTTCCCGTAGCCCTCAAATCATTTAAGGGAACGGCTAAACCAACGTTAGGGATGAACTTGTAATCTCCTATATTTCTTTTAAATTTCTCATGAAAATATGATTCTGCTTCAAGTAAGTCATCAAGATAGTTAAGAATCAACCATGAACTACTCTTTTTGGAACTTCTTGTTTGACGACAGAATGACGCAATGTAAGACGTATCTAATTGATTATTTCCTTCAAGTTTCCCTAATTTTAATGAATTCATCATTGGTACAATGTTTTCAACTATCAACCGACGGTTTTCTCGAACTTTATCGGCATTTTCCAAATTAATTGCATATAATAATTCGGGTTCAGTAGCACCTTGTTTTAATTCATAAAAAGAAATGCGTTCAATATATTTTAAAAACAGTAAGCAATTAATGCTTTCATTATCGTAAAATTTATGAAACATTTCTAAAATCTCGTCAGGTTTATAAATTTTTTTAGAAATATTCGAATCAATAGAGTCATCTTCAGTACGAAGAGGGTAACGAAATACAGTTCCTTCATATAATTTGTCACACGGCATTCTAAAAGGAGCAAACTGATCAGGATGTGATTCAGCCAATTTATCTCCGACAAAGTCGAATTGGAAGCCACCACTAAAATACCATTCATGAGGGTCAAGAATAACGTAATTATCACCAGTAATAAAAGAAGGAGAATCGGTAATATGATAAATTGAATTAAAACCGACGCCCATTACTAAAATTTATATTAAAGATGATTTTAGAATTCGCGATAAAAATTTATTAACTTGGAAATTAACAGCGCATGGTTTTCTTTACCTCCGATTTTATCAAATTGATCACGTTTTTCACTATCCGCCAATTTCAACAAAGATTGAAAATCTCTCTCTTCAAAAATGGTATTATTTTTTGCCAATAATGCGGGACCTTGATATCTATCAAGTTTCAAACTTGTTCTTTGATATTTATTTTCCAGTTCGGGTTCAAATACACTATCCGATGGATAAGTATTACGATCCAAAATGAAAACTTGTTCAGTACTTTTTGCATCGTCAGAATTTTGGAGGATTTCACGAAGAACTTGTGAACCATCAGGATATTCTTCAAGAATTTTACGTAAACGATGTGTATAGGGTTCTCTTGGTCTAAATTCTTTTCCTCTAGCTCTTCCAGGAGTGCCAGATTTATTAGCCATTTTTAATAAATTGATATTAAGTTAGGATTAATGAAAAGAATAATTCATTTTCAGCCAATTTGATCAATTTATATAATGTTTTTTACGGAATCCAGAATTCCAAAAAGGGTATGTTTGATTACGATAAAACTATTCCTTTTTGGTGAAATCCTTTTAATACAAAAAAAAACACAAAATTTCCAAAAAAAACAAAACAAATACCAGAAATCATAATTTGTATACTTTGACAAACTCAAAGCGTGCTTCTCAAAGACTGTTCCGTCACACTTTTCCAAAAAAGATATTTGATGTGGTGGTAATTATGACGCCCACAAAATGCACGCAATAATGCCGCAGTCTACTTTTATTAAAACATGCTACAAATAAGGATCGCTCTAATCACAAAATATTTTAATGTTTGTTCTACTTACTGGAGCTAATAATAGAATCAGTACAAAATTAATATTACCATCTTAGGTAATAATCATTTTTGTGGAATTTCTTCTCTTTTTTTAAAAAAAAAAAAATTTATTATTTTTTATTATAGTAAAAGCAATATTTTGTTGCTCGACTTTTCTAAAATTTTTAAATAAATAAATAATCATAATAAAAAAAAGAACCAATGCAAAATAACATAGAATTAAGCGAGCCTTTACATGACAATAATAATGGTTCTTCTCACTCAATTTTTCAACGAAATGACTCTTCAGAAAATTTAGTCGCACTTCCACTACCAAGTAAAAATCAGCACATTGGAAAAAGAATTGTATCAAAATTGTTGACTGAAGGTGAGAACGTTTTATCAAAAACTCAATTCAACGCTCGCCCTAGCAGTAATGATGATACGAAAAAAAGATCAATCACGATTTCTGGACGTTCTGGGTTGGATATTGATTCTAATAAGGTGTGTTCATTATCAATTTTTAAGAATGATTACTTTATTATAATTATTATCTTTTTTTTTTTTTAATAATTAACTGAAAATTAAAACTTTATATTCTAAATAAATTTTTCTGAATTTTTTTTTCTTTTGTTTAGGTAAATGTTACAAAAACAAGTTTACAACGTTCGAGTACTGTTGTTAATTATGAAAATAGAAAGGGGTCGTCAGCAAAGATAGGAGAATTTGAGAGTAAGCTTCTTGGCTCTCCTAATTCTGGATCGATAGAAAATATGACATGCGCTGCAATGTTTGGAAAACAATATCTTCTTATCGGCAATGAAAATGGGCTGAATGTAATTGATTTTTCTATTAATTCCGAATTGATTAAACCAATACCATTGATCAGAGGTTGCTCTTTTAAAAAAATGCAAATATTAGATGAATATGGGATTATGATTACAATTGCTGGAAAGAAACAGATGATTCGAATTTATAAATTAGACTCTTTGTTACATTTAATCAAGTTCATGTTACAATCAAAAACGGAAAAACCTATAGATTTTTCAAAAACACATACTTTTCTGAAAAAAATTACAGATTCATTACCGAGATGTGATTTTTGTGGAAATCAATTAGACGAGGCTACAATGTCCGAGGGATCAAAGAACGGAAAGTTGATATGTCAAAATTGTAAAGATCCCGACGAATGGTCATCCATAGATACCTCTTCATCAAATTCACAGGAATTCAATTCGTCCACTTCGTCAACAGGAACATCATTATTTCCTGGCAAATTTCATCAACGTACCTTGTCAAACATTTCAATGCATTTATCTGATTATATTCAACATCAACTTTCTAATTCTTTAGACAATGTTGACATTAGCGCGGAAGAAAAATCAAACGTATGGCACTGGGCTACTGATTACGTTAAATTGTTGGATAGTGCTAGGGATTGTATTACCTTTGACGTCAGGGAAACGAGGAGATATATTTATTTAACAGTAGTAACACACAATCATATGATCCATTTGTTTAGTTGTGATATTTGTACCAAAAATTCTCCCGATTTTAAATTTGAGTTGGCACAAACTTTTTGGGTTCCAGAAATTCCAGAATTTCTTAGCGTATCAACCGATAATTATGTAATCAACAAAATTTATACAATCATAGATGGTAAAGCGGCATTCATTGATGCTCACTCAAGTGTAGTAACGGAAATTACCATGTCAAAGAGTCTAATCCCAAGATTCGAGGAGAATCCGGCTTGGCGAAATTTTATTCCACTTCCAAGCACATGTTCATTAGACTTTCTAATTCGAAATCCTACAGAATTTGAATTGCCAATTTCCGTTATCCCTTTATCCCCGACCACTAAAGTTCCTCCAATACCTCCAATGCCACCAACTCCTACATCACCCCCCATAATTTCACCACCTTCAATATTAATGAATCACATAAAATTCAGTGACAATTTCAGAAATAATCCATTAAGGAGATCAACGCACAGAAATCGTAGAAGTGTTGACTTTGTATCAGATGGTATTCCTTCCAACAAAAAATCACGTCGACAATCGTCCGGCATGATGAATCATGAAACTTTAAATTTAGAGTCTTCACCATTAGGTGTTGTAGCTTCCATGATCCAACAAAATAAGCAAGAACAATCACAACCTATCAGTGATTTAATTTCTCCACCAATCTCACCTAAATTTGCTAATTTATCTGACATCACATCACAACAAGGAACCATATCGGTTATTCAAGTTCAAACTGCTACATTTGATTATGCTCCATTTCCGGCTCCTCCTCAAACACTACCAAACAAAACTAATTCAAGAGAATCATTATCTTTTAATCAATCAACGAATACTCCTCATTCAGAATATCACAGTAGGACAAAACCAGAAGTTCCGATAGAAGTACCATTACCATCGACTCTATTCCTTGCGACCGTGCATAATATTTCTTATTTAGTCAATGGTAATGGCGAATCATACAAATATCATCATCCAATACGATGGTCTTCACCTCCAAACGAAATTTCATTATTACCTAGTTTTGATGATGTTTTTGTAATAGGATTTCTAAATACTACTATTGAATTGGCTTCGATGAAAACTGGTGAAATTATAAGAAAGGTTGTAAATGGTTGTCCTGTAAATTTTTTAGGTAATACTTGGAGAAAGAATGATATCATTAAACAAAGGAGAACGTCGAAATTTAATAAAAAATATGAATTTGATAGCGGAATGAGAAGGAATGTTTTCTGGACTTGTAAATTGGGCGAAACGTATTATTTTTATCGTGGTAGAGTTATTGACAAAGAAAATTAAATGATGCGAAATGTAAATAATAATAAATGTGTAATTTCTCACATTTTTTTAAAACAGATACTTTGTATGTACTATTCAAAAAAAAAAATAAAATAAAAATCAAAATCAAAATATTTTGTTAGAACTTTTGTAAAATGATTTATTTATAATATTATTATTCATCAAAAAATTATAAAATTTGATTTTAAAACAATATTAAAAAGAAAATATAAAAAACGCGGAAAATCGTAAATATTTAGTCAATTGAAAATTCTTAACTGTCAAAAAAAAGGTTGATCAAAAAAACTATTAAATTGAGATAAAAATCATTAAAGAATTTTGATTGGCGGGAAATAAATCAATAATTTGGGTAGAGGTAAGTAACAGTAGATATACGTCATTAAGTTTAAAAGATACTTAGTTGAACAGGAACTTTTATATCTTAAAAATCAAATATCCATTTTTTTCCGTTGGCGTTTTATATCGTACTGATTTCAACTTAAGGGTGTTTTGCTTTAATTAAAATAATTAAAATAATAAAAAATAAATCGATGATCGTTTGATTCCTTTTTTTATCCCTTTTTACAATATAATTTATTCATTTCAAAACAAAGAATAAGAATTAATTTTCATTGTGTATTTTCAACTTGTTCTTAAACCTGTAAGGTGTAGTAAATTTCATAATATCAAAAGAAAGGGATTGTGTGATCAACAAAACAATCAATAAATGAAATGGAATTCCTTTTATTCTATTTTATCACACGGAAAATTTATTTATATTCCCAATTTATTACAGAATTTCCCTTTATTTTCCAAGGATTTAAAGTAACCAATTTTTTATTTATTTTATTCAATATTACGCCTTCTGTGAAACAAACTATCTCGCTAAGTACAGTTCTTTCCCAAAGGTAAAGGAAAAAAAACCTTAATGATAACATAATATATTCGATTTCCTTTTGCATGTACGCTAATAATTCTTCACATGATACTCTAATAAATTTTAATATAAAAAATCAATCATAATGATATTTCTTACATCATTTCAAAAAACCCTTCCCTGCCATTATCCTTTTTTTTACTAAATCAACGTTCTTTTTTTTTGTACTTTTCGAATTAAAAAAATATTATTCTGTCTCTATTTATCTTTCTTTCACTACCATGGATGGTTCTACGTTGTTCTCACGTCGTTTATTCAAACGAAAATTTAAAGTGTACCCACAACAAAAGTGCGCAGAAAACAGAGAAAATCCGGATATGAATAAATCCATTTCTAATTCACGTTCAGGTTTTGTATCACAAAAGTCGCTATTAACTGAAACGTCGGCCCCGGGTGAAGAAATCGTTATCCCTTCTAACAAAAGTTCCAAAACTCAAAACTGCGATAATATGCAAGAGAACACGAAGGATGGGTTATCACGTGACGATGCGATCGTCTTGCGATCAGAAGACATTATTCAACAACAAAAAGTCGTTTTAGAATCCAATGGTTCTTGCGCAAACATTGCAAATGCACTACAGCAAGATACTGCCGAGGCGACCATTCTTAACGCGGTGCATAAAAGCTCGACAGGTAATTATATTGAATGGCTTGGAGAAATAAAGAATATGTATTTTAATCTGTTGGGTAAGATTAATCTTTTTAAGAAGAGTGATGATGTTATAGTGAAAGATCATTGGAAGGTAAATAATTTTTTTGTACGTTCTTGTAACTGCACTAATTATGAAAGGTCTAAAAGGATTCCATTTCTCTAATTTATTAGAAGGATCACACGGCAAAATGTTGTAGTTTTTGTCATAAAAAGTTCACGATGTTTTTCAGAAGACATCATTGTAGGATGTAAGTTTTCATTGATTTTATTCTTAAATTGCCTTTCAAGTAAGGAAAAATCTTTTGATCCTTTCTTTCCTTAGATGCGGATTCATATTTTGTTCAACTTGCTCATCTGGTAAAACACTTCTCGACCCGAATCTTGCGATGCCAGTACAATTTGTTGCCGCGACGGCTTCAAATAGAAATATAAATTACAACCGTAATTCAGGAGGATTCGATTTCGATGGATTCGAATACAATTACCTTGATGATGATGAATCAGATCAAGAACAGCAGGAACGACAAGAACAACAACAAAAACAAAATTACGAATTTCAATACGATTTAGATCAAACTTATGGGCAATTTGAGCACGACCATGAAAACGAACAAGAATTTGATGAGAATAATACGGACGATTATTTTAGCGATGATTCCATTAATACGGATTATTCGTATTCTAGCTCAGACTCTAGTTCATTTTTCGATTTTAATAATACTACGTGTGATTTAATCTACAGTGATGATTCGTCGATGGTGATGAACAATGATGATGAATGCGACAAGAATGACAAGATCATCAGTTTTGAGAGCGAACCCGTGCGCGAAAGAATCTGTATAAATTGTCACGCATTTTTTGAGTTGGACGAAAAAGATTGGTTTTGTGATTAAAACTTTTATAAAAAAAAAAAATACACAGAACCTTTGAGGAGATTATAAGACTTTTGGACTTTCTTTTTTCCCTTTTTCGCAAAATTTTTTTTTTCCTCGTTTTAAAACATGTATATAGAAAGTTATTCGTGTATTGTGTATATATTGAGGGACTTGAAAAATTGGAACCATTAACATCAGAAATAAATATCACGAATTAAGCTATTCATGTGAGAAAATAAGTCTTAATTAAATGGAATGGCTTATACTTATGATTTCATAGTATGTTTTTTAATCAATCACCCCATGAAGTTTTCTTTTTTATTGGGAAAACAGGTAATTATTTCATTATTATCCTTGATAACAAGATAACTAAAATTCGATTACTGTGCCACAATTTTTTATACTCTGGTTATTTTATCTTGAATAACCTGTTTACACAAATAAAAGGGGTATTCGGTATTTTCTTTGAATCGTTTTTGCAAACGGGTTTTTTTTTGATCCACAAAGTGTGTAACAGACCGTTGTTTTGTTGGAATTTATTCACCTTGTAACATATTTGAATTTGTATTATAATCAAATGTTACATTTGTTACATAATCAATTTAACATTCGTTCATTTCACAATTCCTTGTTTAGCTTTTTCCATTCTAAAATTGTAGAGTTTTTTTTATCCATTAATGTGTTAAACTATTACTAAAAAAAAAATTATACAGCCAATCTAAATTACTTTTGAAACACAAAATCTAAATTTTTTTGTTTCAAACGTCGAGTGATTTAATTGGTTCTTGGTATATATAATAAAAAAAATTATATCTTTGAAGGGTAAATAAAAAAAAGTTTATTACATAAAAATTTACAAAAGTTTAGGATAACCACTTACTATAATAAAAATCGGTTTATTTATAGTAATTTTAACAATATTAAATAAATAGATTTAAGAATTGTGCTATATTATCAAAAATAAAAAAAATTTGATTTTTAATAATATAAAAAATTAACACATTTATTATTTCATAATCTAATTAACATAGTGTCAGCATAGATAATTTCATTTCATCCTTCACATGATAATAATTCATATGCATTTTTGTTAATCAAATCTAAATTCTATTTCTTTTATTATAGATTTGGTTGATATAAATTTATGATATAAGATAGACTTTTCTTGTACCTTAGAAAATTCTTATTCTATTAGTACTTCAAAAAGCTTGAATTCTTAAACTAGCAATATATGTCTTTACTTTTATTTACTGATAAATTAAAATATATATTGTAGTATAGGATATCATATTAAGTCTTAATTAAATAAAGGATTTAATAAAAGAAGAAAGTTTTTAATTCCTTTATTATATTTTAATTTATTATTAATATTAAAACTATTGATACTTTTTTGGAATTATTATAACTTAATTTTTATATCAAAAAGAACTATCTTATTATAATAAATTTGTATTACTATTTCTAATAATATAAATTAACTAAAAAAAAATTATTAATTTATATGTAATATTTAAATAAAGATCATATAGGTAGTATTCTATTAAAATTGAGGTACAGATCATATGATTTACACTTTTAATAGATCAGCTCCCATATGATATCACGTGATATAGAAGTTTATATTGTATTTATTATATTGTTTGTTATAATGATTTCACGTATAATCACTAGTTATAATACAATTTTACGTCATAATGCTATTAAAAAATCTTTCATCTTTTAGCCTTTATCAATTTATCAATATTGTTTGATAGATATTTCTTTTGAATCCTTAACTATGAATGAAACAAATCAAGAAAGTCAAGAAAATATTACTTGTGATAAATAATATAATTGCTTTGACTTTGATACAAACTCATATATTTTTTGTTTATTTTCTATATTATTCACCTTTATATGTTTTATATGTAATCATACATTGATATTTATCATCTAATTAAAGAATTTGACTTGCCTATTAAATTTCTGAATAAAATCTAAAGTTATTTAATAGTGATAGTAAATCTGATAAAAGAAATGAGCTATTTATACCTTTAAAATTGACTTCTAGACTTACCTTTCTTGTCTAGAAAGAGTTCAAGAATTGGATATACAATTTTATGTTAAAAAACAGTTTCAATTATAAGATTAGAACAAGCGAAAAATTAAAGGTATAATGTATAGGGTTATTTACGAATATACAAAATATGGGTTTTATAATCTGCAAATTTCATCAAATCTGATAAAATGACATAATACTCAATCCTAATAAATACAATATTCTTGAAAACTTAATGTACTTATCTGAAAACAAGTAATATTATAAGAATTAACTCATTTAATAATAAATATAATCACTCATTTATCTCGATAATCCAAGAAATAGCTCCATAATTTCAGAAGTTAACGAAAGAAATGTTGGCTGATGTTGAGAAGTACGTCATCCAAGGGCAGATAAATTCAAAATTTATATATTTCTTATTAAAGCATGATTATGTAAATCAACCTATACACAAGCAGGATTTATATCGTGATTTATTAGTTTTGATAAAAAAATAATCTGAAAAATGAGAATATCTCACAGATATTTTAACAATTAATAGATTAAAAAGATTTGGATCTACTTTAAATTATAAAGATTCAGTTAGATCTAATTTTGAAAAGATTAATTTCTGTTTTATAGATATCTTCTATACAAAGAGAGTTATATGGCAAATATAATAATGTTATTATAATAGATAATATTTATAATACAAATTGATTTCAAATGATGCTTTATATCATAATTAGTTGATAATAACTATAGAACCAAAATAGTAGTATTGAAGATGAGACTCTAAATACCTACTGATAGATACTTGATAGCATACTTACCGAAATGAGTATTTCTTTTAAAGTTGTTTTACTGATTTAAATCTTTCTATAATTTGTTCGATCAAGAATATTTATCCTAATATTCAGCACTTGTTATGCATTTTTTATATAGATTTGAATCTTCAGAAAAAACTTAAAGAAAAGTTGAGCAATTAATTTAAGGAATTTCACTATTAAATTTTATTTATGTATAAATTCTCTTTATGAAGAACTATTCAAGCTTCAATAAAACTAATTAGTTAAATAATATCTAGCAATAGAGAAGTATTTGTATTTAACCAATATTCTTTACAGAATTAAGAAGTCATAAGTAATACTTTAGATCCACAAATAATTTACAACTAGTATATAAAACATCTAACAAATCAAATCAATAAATAAATATATACACAATAAACTAGATTATATCATATCATTATGTAATCTATTAGTTAGTATTAAGGATCATATTAAGAAAGATGAATATCTTGAAAATTTTGAAATTGAATAAAATGCCTTACCTATAACCAGTTTGCTGATACTGAATATAAGATTCTTTACTCAGATTGATGCTATTATTAAATACTTTTTAACTCCTATAATACTTAGAAAATAAAGATCGCAAATAAATCAATCTATATGTTATGATATTAATTGAATTACATATTAGCATCATTTGATAAAGAGTTAAGATAGAATTAGAGGAATTTAATGAATAGTTAATGAGGATTTAGAATAGATAGAATTAAAGGGAAGGCTTAATGATGGGGTTTGAATATGATTAAAGGATTAGACAAAGATTGAAAGAATTGATTTTATTAGATTGATAATAAGTAACATTAGAGTATATGGTTACAAGTAATAAATTAACTTTTTATATTTTTTATCTTATAGATAGAAACTGATGATGAAAAATTAAGTTTAAGAATCAAAGAATAAAAATAGAATATGTGTCAGATTCTTTTCTGAACTTTAGCTAGAACTATATTATTAGAAGCAATTCTAAAAGTATGAAACGTATGAGCAACTAATACATAAAGAATTAGATATTATATAATTTTACTTAATGAAAGTACTCATCTATATACTTGTCTTCTCTTAATTAGTAAAAAGTTATTATGTTAACACTTTTTCTGAATTTAATCCTACTCTAAATTTGTTATTTTTCACATAAGTATGATCCCAAATAAATGGTATTCAAATCCAAATATTGAACCGAATGATCTTTTGTAAAAATGCTTTTTCATTTTAGTATGTGATAAAATATAATTGAAAGATAATATGTTATTTGAAAAAGATATTAACTTTTAACATTATTTTTTCATTCATATTGATTTATATACTTTTTAATCATCTATAGAATCACCTAAAGCTATTTATGTAAAATTAACTGAATTATCAAAGAAGACTATTAACTGTGCCATTAAGGCTAAAATTAGTAAAAGTTCTAATAAGTCCTAATTGATCTTAAAGAATTTAAAGATAATTTTAATTTATATATTCTTTATTAAATTTTTTAATAATAAATTAATCTTTTTAATAATTATTATATATTAATTATTTTATTAATTTAAAATAAAAAAATTCTTTAAAAATAATAAATATACTTAATTTAGGACCTGATCCTAGGACCTAAATCCTAAGTCTAAAATTTTAAAGATATTTTAAATTTTAAAAAGAAATTTAAACTTATTTTAATAAGTAACTTTAATTAAAAAATTGAATATAATAATAATATTTAAAAAAAATTAATCTTTAAAACTAATAATTTTTTTAAAATTAATCAGAACTAATTAGAACCAATTAGGATTTTTACCAACCCTAATTAAGGCTGATATACAACATGAATTTATTAAAAATTCTTAAGGCTTTTATTTATGATATACAGAACAAAGTGAAAAAACTGAAACAGAAAACTTAACTGATGTTAATAATTCTACTATTGTCAAACATAAAGGATAATCTTCAAAAAAGTTAAAAGCAAGTGTTGAAAAAGACTTACATAGAAAAAACAGGTTTTAAAAGACAATATATATCAATGCAAAAACATTTGTATCTCATCAAATAAGATAAAGATTTACATCAAGAAAAATATGATACGACTATAATAATGGTAGGCTGAAAATTATTTTCGATTAATATAAATCCAATTAAACCTTTTTCTCAAAAAATTTTTTTAATAAAATATAAATTTTTCTTATATGAAATGAACTGAAACACTGTTAACAGACAACGAAAAGTTGATAATAATTAACATTCATCATTACTTTTCAGAGAATAACTTTAAAAGAAAGAGCTATCAGAAATCTCATTATACAAGTGAGTTGCTGAGATATTAGACATAGCTAAGGGTACAGTTGGAAGTGTAGTTTTAGATTAGAACAGCCATGATGATGCCATTTTCACATCACACAAATCTCTTGAATGATCTAAATCACAACCTGACAAATCATTTTAGAACTTTTGCGTATGAAGATTTTGAATGTTAATAAAACAGATAAGCAACTTTCTACACATCTTCTACAACAGTTTCTTGCTGAAAATGGATATGACTTTTCTAAGTAGAAGCTTCTTTGGCTGTTATATAGCTTAGGTTTTTATTATAATCAAGAAGAATGTAGGAATATTCTTTACAAGTCACTTACATTTCATTATCATATCTTCGTTATCATTTTGCTAATCTAGAAGGTCAAAATGACATTCCACGCTGCCTGAAAGTTTTTCTTGATGAGTCATATTGCTATTTGCATTATAATACACGCAAAATGTGAGTTATTCATCAAAGTGTTATTTTAGCATCTGAATACAGTTTGTTGGTAGTGATTTTTGATGCAATTATTGTATTTCGAAATGAGTTTTCCAACAATTTATATGGTGAACTTGTTCCTAACTTCATTTACATTTGGGATTCAACAATTAAACCTTCAGAAAGCTGAGAATGAAAAAGGAATAATGCTGAAGAATAGAATGATGTTTCTGATATTGTTAAAGAAGCAAATATCATTTCCAACCAAGTGGATTGATTACCATGGGAATTTTACTGCAGAAATTTTTAAGGATCTTTTTTCAACTCTTTGCAAATCATTTTATAAAAAATATGAATCTATGATCATTTATATAGATGGAGCAAGCTATTATAAATGGCAGGTTGAGAGCATTCTGATTTCAAGTATAAAGAAACACAAAATTATTGATTGGTTTAATGCACATAACATTGACTTTTCTGATGAATTAAGAAAACTGAAACTTTTGGAGCTAATTAAAATAGTCAAAGAAAAGGTACCATTTTTTTGTATTAAATTTGCAGAGCAGTATGAGCATGAGGTTTCTTTTATGTCTTTATATCACTATGAATTACAGCTTATTGTAGGTGTTTGGGTAATTGTAAAGGGTGAAGTTGCATGTTCAGAACTATATCCAAATCTTCTATCTATTATAAATACCCTTCTAAATTCATTTAAAAAAAATTAACTCACAAGTTATCATTGGACTTTGAAAAAAAACACTTAAAAATGCCAAGACTTATTTTAAGTCTGATGAAGAAGCATATTTAATTGAAGAAGAATTTGATAGCTATAGTGATTCTGATAAGGAATAAGTGATATAATTTAATATTTATATCATATCATTTCCAATACAGTCAAACCTTAATATAGCGAACCCTTGATATAGCGAATTTTTAAATCAAATATATTAAAATTACCTTACTATAGTGAATTAGCCAATTAAATTCTCTAAAAAATTCGTTATAAGCTTATAACGAAATTGATATCCAGATCCTAGAATTCGTTATATCAAGAGTTCACTATATGTTCTAGCGATCATGATGAAATTAGACATATATAATACCAACCATCTATAATCTATGACTATCCACCTTTTGGATATTATAGTCATAAGATATATGATGTTACAATTGGTTATACCCTTACAGGTAGGTACTCTTTGCAGACAATATGATACTTGTTTATTATAGATCAGCCTCTACAGTTCCAAACTCAATTAGTTTATGATAGATAATGTCATCTATAACCTTTACCTATTATTAATACTGGTCGAAATCAAAAAAATTAGATATGTGATAAATCATCCATCAATCGTCTGTCAATTCGACATAATTATCAATCAGCCAAAATCAACCTAAATTAACCTGTCTGATTTATGGTCGATTGGAGTTAAGCCAAAATTTCAATTCTGATTGGTTCAATCAGATAATGCAAAAATCGTCCAATTGGAAACTTCATCCCAAAGAAACAATAGAAATTGTCCTTAAGAGAAGATACAAATCATTTCTAAGAAACAATAAAGATAATTGTTCCTTTTGGGATGATATATTATCGTTCAAGAAAAATGATTTAAAAAAAATCATCTGAAAGGGACAATAGATTTATCATTTCAATAAGAATGATTAAAAAGCATCCCAAGGGATGATATATTATCGTTCATTAAGAACGATTTAAAAAATCGTCCAAAAAGGACGATACATTATTATTCTTATTAAACAATCAAAAAAATCATCTTTTTGGGATGATAAATCATTATTTTTATTAAACAATCAAAAAATTGTCTCAAAGGAACAATACATTATCGTTCATTAAGAACAATTTAAAATATCGTCCCTTTAGAAAGATACATCATTGTTCATTAAGAACAATTAAAAAATCATCCCTTTAGGACAATGAATCATCATTCTTATTAAACAATTTAAAAAATCATCCCAAAGGAATGATACATCATCGTTCTTATTGAACTATCAAAAAATCATTCCAAAGGAACAATAAATCATCATTCATTAAGAACGATTCAGCATCGTTCCTTTGGAATGATTATCATTTGATTTAAACAATAAAAATCATTCCTTTTGAAATGATGATCATTTGATTTGAACGATTAAGAACAATCAAATCATCGTCCCCTAAGGGATGATATAAATCATTCAATAGAAATGATGTTTCAATTGGACAATATAAAAATCATTCAATTGGCTAGAAAACTTTCGGATTAATCTGAAAAATTTTTCCTTTTTTTAACCCTTTTCCTTTCTTTTTTCTGTATTTTTTTTCTTATCTTGAAGATTTTTACTATTTTTTTTACGAAAATTCTCATTTCGGAAATATAGTAAATGGTAAATCATTCTTTGGGTGAAAATTTACTATTTTTCTTATTTTTTCTTTTTTTTTTTTAGGAAAATTTTCATTTTAAAAATAAGTAAATCGAAAACAAGTTTTTGGGTGGATTTTCCTTTCTTTTTC
>CAMKVN010000694.1:0-25134 GCA_946474995.1 Funneliformis geosporum
AAAACTATATCAAAGCTTATAAAAATGGCGAAACTATATCAAACACTTAGTAAAAATTTAGCGAAACTAAAGGTTTTGCCAAATCCAAAATGAGTTTAGACAAGCAACCTTAGTGTTACATCTTTATGCATATATAAATCACGAATAAAACTTGAAGTATTAGGTATACCTAAAGAAGGTGTTAAAAAATGTTGAAGCCAAATTAATGCTTTTTGTTTAAATTCCATTGGATCAGTTTTAGAATTTTGCATTAATTTATATAATTCCAAAAAGAGTTCCATAAATTTCGAATTTGTTGTGCTCTTGATGATCGAAAAACTTATTAAAGTTAAAATATTGAAGAACTTTTAGCTTATCCAGTCCCATTAAAGATGTGTATTGCCAAGTTTTTATTTCATAATTTTCATAAAAATGAAAATTAACTTCAATATGCTTCATTTCTTCCATAATAAGTTTTCATATATAATCATTTCATTTATTCATTTCTTTAAATTCTTGAATTACAAGTGCCCAAAGACGATCTGTAATTCGAAGCATTATATGTAATTCATCAACTACCCAATTTTTAATAGGAATCATGTCAAATAAAGGTTATTTAATATGACCAAAATAACAAGTAAAATCCTCTTTTAAATTTTCCATATCTTTTGTTATATTCCAGCATTTTGAAAGATCACCTTGATCATTTTGTATTACTGTATACCAAGGACATAAATAATTTGAATTTGCGTAATTGAATCCTAAACAAATTGCTAAAAATTTCCAATCAGAACTAAAATATAATTTAATAGTCCAAATAATTCCAGTTTGATCTTGAAATCCATATTCTTTTAAATACTGAAGTTCTTTAAGTATTGGATCCAAAACTGTTTGTAATATAATATAATTTTCAATACCAGGATAAAGAGCTATTGTATAATGAAAATTGGGTTTCATTAAAAAATCTTTATCATTTATAATTGTACAAGTAATCATAACATGTTTGACTTATCGTCTTACGTTATATCTATCATCTGATATACAAAGATGAATAGTTGGATTATTAGAATCCAAAATATCACGTTCTATTAAAATAGGAATTAAATATTATAGTATTTTTATAACACTTCGTTGTTTACCATTTCCAATTAACTTATGTACTATTTAGATTACTTCAGGATCAGTTATAGTTAATGTATTTTCAAAAGATTCAGAAAAATAATTATTATTTAATTTAACAACAGAAATTGGAATTTTTTTTTGCATTTCTTTATTAATTACTGCTTTTTCTTCTGACATTGCCCATTCTCTGATAAGACCATTAGATAGAGTTGTGATTGTTCAATAACTATCTCAGGATATTTGTCCTTGATCAATAGCTTTAACTGTAAGAGCACACTTTAATTTGATTTCTTTTTTATCTACTTCACCAAAATCAATTTGATAAGAATCTTTTTGAATGCCAACAGTAAAAGTCATTGAATTTAAAGTCAATTTATCTTCAGGATTGTAACAATAATTACTAAGATCTTCAAAAGCCGATCTAGTACATTTCACAAGATGTCGGGCCCTTTCATTTCTAGTTTTTTCTGTTATATTTTCATAAGCCTTTAATTTTTTAATTCTTTTTTCGCGAGAAGTTTTTAGAACTTGGAGTTGCACACCAAATAATAATGTACCTGATATTAAAGAATTGTTATCAGGATGAAGTATCTACAAAAAAATATTGGAATTTGAATTTTTTATTAATATTAAAAAATTCAAAATCAATAATCCTAATTGACTATATTGAAAAAAAAAATATTTATATGCTTACCTTTTGCACTTGTGTTGCTCCGTTTGTACATGATTGTGTTGTTTTTAATATTTGGTCAAAATTATCACCATAGTATATTATAACTGTATAATTAAAGGTTCGTCCTTCTTCTTTATATATTATATGCGATTCATTGTGATATGAGTGAATTTCTGTTGGCGGTTTTCGTGGCTTAGACATAATGCGTTACAAAAAATCAGAATGTCAATGGAATTGACTGTGTTTACTTTATTTTAATTATTATTGGTCAGTATTGTTTGTCAATCAACTAACACACTATATCCTGGTTGTTACTAAAATTTTAGGTATGTTGCCGATCCGCCGACATGTTTATAATTAAATAACCAATTAAACTTTAAGCCGACTCAGAAAACCAATAACTCGTGAAATTCCAGCAAAACATAGTTTTTGTCTACAGTAACGACTGACGAACATCTGCTTTTAGAAATGTAATATTTTAGAAACTCCGAACACGAAAATCTCATTTTAAATGTAATTAATAATGATAACCAATGAGAGGACAGCTATGTATGTTGATCAAAAATCTTATTGTGTAACCATCGTGTTAGCCCCCCACCCCCTCGATATTAGAAAGGTAAATAATTAACAAATAAAATTTTCTGATAAAATATTTTTTAAATTAAAAATTATAATATAAAAGCAATTTTATTAAAAATATTTAAAGGTATTAAATAAGTTATAAGCTTGTCACTTTTAAATATAGTTGCCTGACGAAACCTATTTTGGATTTGTCGAAACGTCTAAATCTCTAGTTTTGATAAGTTTTTAATAATTCCATAATATAGTTTCGACAGTTTGATATAGCTTGGGAGGTTTCGACGGGTTTCGACAAGTTTCGACAGGTTAGTTTATATGATTTTATTAAGGGTTTGACATTTTCGACATTCGACAGTCTGTCTAAACCCAGGAGTTTCGTCAGGCAACTATACCTTTAAAGTTTTAGATAATATCGATATGGGACGGACCTTTGCAAAAAAAAGGGAGTATACATTCATTATAATAAATTTATGAAAAGGATTATGTTACATTGATTGAAGTGAATTGTTCGTATGGGTAATGGTATCATGCAATGCATATTTTTCTTGCCTTAAATTAAGCATACAGATTCACGACTTAAATGATATGTTGGAAATTTACTTTAAATGCTATATGAATAAAAAAAATAAAAAATTGTCAGAACGGGTCAAGCAAAATCGTGACCCTATTAAGAAAATTAGGACTCGTGACATAAAATGATAGTCCTGACTTGTCGAGTCTGGTCAAATGACCCGGGCACTACACGTGTTATATAATGTATCACGTGCTATTGTCAATAATTTGCAGTATTTTGAAATCACTATAAATCACTTCTCTGGATCTCGATTTACGATATACATAAGTAAAATTTATTTTAATAAAAACTACGCAAAAACAAGTAAAAAAAACATATCGATATCGATATATATTCCGAAAAGTAAAGCAAGTATAAATATATAAATTAAATAGTTTGATTATCTTACAGAGAAATAGAAGATCAATAATTATGTGTTACGTTTTGTTTAAGTGCTTTAAATAAACTGCATTATTCATATCATTATCATTCGGTTTTTTCATTCCAGATTCATATTAGGTGCCAAATAATCTTCAAGGGATCGTCTCAAGTGAAATTCAAGATTATATTTATGATCATTAGTAAATTCCAAGGGTTGTTGTTGCTGCTGATCACTTTGACTCAATTCTAGTCCACAAACGTTCGAATTTAAATGCTGAACTATAGTCGAATGAGAAATCATTTCACAAGCAACATGATAAATTTTTAGATCATAAGGATGTTTAAAATAAAATACGAAAATTTTGTTTGAATAAAGATAATTATAAGAAGAGTAGAAGTAATTATTTAGCAACTCTACTGTAAGTTCATTTAAAGTTATTTCTTTACAATAAACAAGATAAATTTGAAAATCGTTATTTGGCCTGTAATAAAATAACTTTTCTTGAGGCAAAAAGGTGCTTTCACTGAAAGCTGAAACGTATTGTGAATCATTAACATTTGATGAACCGTTGCCACCTTGAGTATTATGTGAGCTTGACATTAAGAAAAGTTAAAATTAACTGTGGTGTGTTATTGTCTTATTTTGCTGTGCCACAAAAATTCAAGCACGATCAAAAATAATTTGGGATGTGGGAGTAACGTCGATCTATATAATAAAATCCTACAGTTGTGGATATGGTTGAGTGGTTTAATCTTTTTAAAAAAAATAATTATTTTGTTAAATTCTATCTGGTATTTATCATTTTATACCTTTTTTTTTTTTTTTTTTTTTGTTTTAGCTATTCTTTTATTTTTGCTTGTTAACGTTTTGCTTGTAAACAAAATATCCTATTAAGTTGTGAAACAATACAATAGTGATCTGCAGAGATTTTTATTAGTACGGAGCGTTAGCGAAGGACTATATATGTCTACGCGCTGTGTCCTGTTGTCCCCCCACTCCTCATATCATGAGACGGTTACACGGTTACACTAATTTCTAAATAAATTAGATAAATATCCATCCCAATAAAAGTCATATCTAATATCTAAAATAAATCTTTCAAATTTAAAAAAAAATTTATTTTATTACAATTTCGTGTACTTTCTTTTGTCAAATGGATCAATTTATCAATTATTATTATCGTTTAGAATAAATAAAACGAAATATAAACATAAACAATATAAAGTAACCCTTTCGTTCGTCTGAATTATTTTTTTTTGTTATTATTGAAGTGTTGTTGATGTAAATTTATCATTCATTTTCAAGGTATCATAGAAAGCAGACGCTCTTCCTCAACCTTTCTTTCCTGTAATCTTCTACAATTCTTATATGTTGAAGTCTGCGATTGATCATTTTTTAATTCCACCCATGATCACGTGTAACTTGTGAGAAGCTCCGGACTTAACAACGGTTCCCGTTTCCCTAGTGTAATACAGTATTTACGACATTTTTTATTAAGTAGACTGTGTAACTTGAATATTTTTTTTATATTCCTGACTATTTATTTATCACTCCATCATTTTTAGTGTATATTACTAGAAAGGTAGAGTAAATAAAATTTACTGTTAAAATTTTTTTAAATTAAAAATTATACAATCGCAATTTTTTTAAAATATTTATAAATATTATAATATTTTTGTACAGATGTCCTTTGAAATATTTGCTTGTCACTTTAAAGTTTTAGATAATATGGGTGGACCTTTCAATAAAAGAAAGGGATTATACATGCATTCAGTAATCTGAAAAGATTGCGTTACATTGATTGGGCTGATTGATTGGGCTGATAATGGTATCATGCAATGCATATTTTGCATATTTTTCATATTTTTCTTGCATACAGATGCCCAAATTAAGTGATATAGTTGGAAATGCAAGAGATTTTTACTTTAAATGTGTATGAATAAAAAATAAGAACGACGAACAGTAAAAAAGATCTCCCGGCTACAGATTTGTTATAAAAAAGGAATGTTGGATATGGATATTCGGGTACACAATAAGTTTGAAGATCAAATAAGTTTCTATGCTAATTATACATAAATAAATTGTCAAAAAAAAAATTCAATTTTTTTTAGGAATGAGGAAATTAAATTGTTGATATTAACGATATTAACGTTTATGGAATGCACAAATCGGTCAAATAATCTTTGAATTATTTATTTAAAGAGATAGAATTTTGACATCTGAAAAGTTATTTAAAGGCCGAATTTTTATCTACACGGTTCAATGCTGTTCGCGTAATTATCAGTCATTACTTTATTTATTAATTAGATAATTAAGTTAATTTTATAAAAAATGGCAACTTTAAATTCAAATATCTTTTCAACAAAGTAATAATTCTGGCACATCCAGTTCAAATTTTAGAAAATATTTACATTGTGGAATTGAAGGAAGCTACGCTGAATGGTGTAAAGTTTGCGAATTCAAAGCAATTTTAAAATTTGGACAATTGATTACTTATATTAAAAATACATTATACGTACCCAATTAAACACAAATAAGAGCGATTTTGAATATTTTGACCATCGTTAGTATCTGAAAAGTCAGAAAGGTCAGAATTGCCAAAAATGGCAGTCAATGGTGCAATCTAGTTAATTAGGCGCAGTAAAGTTCATTCTTTTTAAATTATTCGTTCACGTGTTTAGTGCTCCGTAAGGTCGGGTCGGTTTGGGTTTGAAGTATATTCGAACTCGAACCCGTTAATATTTACAGGATTCGAATTCGACACTATTGTTCAACTCGACCGATTATTTCTAAACTCGAATTCGACTCGAATTTTAGTGGTAATATTAATACCGAAGTAAAAAAAAATATTATTATTGCCATCAGGAATTTAAATACATACAAGCGCGAATTGTTTTGGCTCATTCAATCTAAACTCATTCACAGGATCTCTTGCTTTATTAAATATTTCATTTTTATTTTAATGATGCTTTCTAAAGATTTGTTATTTGTCCTACAAATTTTTTTAAAAGAAATAATAATAACCTGTAATATACACAATTATACTCTATTAAAAATACATACCTGTCAATTAAGACATTTAACTTCTCGATTGTTTTTTTGAATTTAATGTTCAGGTGGAAGAATACTTTCTTCAAAAAGTTCTTTGACAAAATGATCACTTCGCAATGCTTTTTCGAGAAGCTGTATTATCGGAATTAATATCTAAATTAAAGTTGCGTATAGCATTTATATCATTTAATCACATCACCTGATCATTCGGGTGCCCGGGTCAAGCAAAATCGTGACGCTCGAATTTTTTCTCGAGTCTGATCAAATGACTCAGAGCACTACACGTTTAGATAATGTATCAAGTGTTTAGATCGTATTTTGAAATAACTATAAATTAAACCTTGACCTCGATTGTTAGTTTGGTTAAAAAATAAATCTTTAATGTTTTGTTTACGATATACATAAAAAAAAAGTAAAAATCTTAATTTAATAAAAACTACGAAAATAACATATATATTCTGAAAATTCAAGCAAGTTTAAATATATAAATGCTATCTAAAATTAAATATTTTGATTATCTTGCTGAGAAATAAAAGTTTGGTTGAAGTATATTATTTAGCTTGTATTGCTCATATTATAAATTCGGTTTTTCATTCCTTAGGTGCTAAATCATTTACAAGGGATCGTCTCAAGTGAAATTCAAGGTTATATTTATGGTCACTAGTAAATTCCAAGGGTTGTTGTTGCTGCTGATCACTTTGACTCAATTCTAGTCCACAAACGTTCAAGTTTAAATGCTGAACTATAGCCGAATGAGAAATCATTTCACAAGCAACATGATAAATTTTTAGATCATAAGGATGTTTAAAATAAAACACGAAAATTTTGTTTGAATAAAGATAATTATAAGAAGAGTAGAAGTAATTGTTTAGCAACTCTACTGTAAGTTCATTTAAAGTTATTTCTTTACAATAAACAAGATAAATTTGAAAATCGTTGTTTGGCCTGTAATAAAATAACTTTTCTTGAGGCAATAAGGTACTCTCACTGGTAGCTGTAACGTCTTGTACAGCAATATCATTATTATCATTGCCATTTTGAGTATTATGTGTAAGTGAAGTAGACATTAAAATTCTCTAAAATGTCACAATTTTTTAAATAAAGTTTCACTCTAGATTTTAAATTCAATACTATGAAAATATAACGGGTTAAATTCTTATTGTTTCTTTGATATTAATTGTTGAGCAGATATAGTACTCGAACTCTTTCTTTATTATTCAAATTTTAGCCTTGGATCACTCACGAATAATTAACTTATTAAATGGTTTTAAATTTTATCAATATTCGAAATTTATGTTTCACTCAATATTTATATATTTTGCGTTAGAATTTTACATGGAGGGATCTCATGTCGTGTAACATAATAAATAATCGGTAAAAATTCATTGTACCTAAACATGTTTTATTTGATTCATAAGTTCAGGGAATAAAACCCGATATCATAATATCAAAGTTAGACTGTATGCAAATAAATAGATTTAGATGCCAATAGGAATTGATTACTGTTTCTCCGAGCATGTTAAACTTACTACAATTGAAAGCAAAGAATATGTTTTCATCGGATCGTATTTTCCGAAATGTTCTAAAAATATAGATGTCGATCATTTAATACATTTTCGTGTCAAATTCAACGGTTTAAAAACATTTGGTAAGTTAAATAATCTTTATAAATAAAAAAAATTACTATATAATTAAAAAATTAAATTTTGCTCAAGATTTATAAATATACAAAATTCGCGTGAAATACATCGATTTAGATTTTACAAAAATATCTATCAAAAAACATTCTTCCATTTCACGAACATGTCTGTTAAGATGCATACGAAGATCAATACTTTTACATAATGCATAGACGCGTAACATTTCTACTAATTTGAAATTTCTGCTTCAATTAAAATGTTAATTACTTTTTATTAAACGTTAAACTCATCTGTCAGCTTTATAATTCGTATAATATCTAATTTTTTTATTGGAAAAGAAAATAGGAATTGCAAAGACGTTATTACATAGATAGATTATACTTTCTGTTATCAAATAAGAGCCGATTTCTAATCATTTAACAACATCGAAAGATATTTTTAAATAAGTAATCTTTATAGTCTTCCTCCTATCTACTATATCACTATTATTTTTGATGCAATTTTTTTTCTTTTACTGCAAATAACTGCGAATAACGTGATTACCATATAACCGCTGGCACTTTTTTTTTGAGAAAATAATTTAATATATCCTGTAACTTGTTTAACTTGTACTTGTTTTCCTTTCTACCTGATTAATATTTCACAAAAAAAATTATTATATATAAATTTGAATTTTGTGTAACATACAGTAAAGGCGATCATGTATTTTGAACTATTGCGTGGTTAAAAGTATGCATTTACGTTTATGTATTTTAAAGTATAATTGTCAATTGATTACCATTCTTTATCACGTTAATGTGCTCCTTTTTTATTCTCATGCTTATTGAACCTGCTAAAAAATTTAAATATACTGTAATTATCATTCGTATTTAATAATTTTTTTTTTCAACTTTTTTTGTAGGAGACAAATTGATAGTCGAAAATATTACTAATAAAGATTGAGAATCGTTGTTTCATGAATTTTTAATTTACCGGTTAATGATTTTAGCTTTCAAATAAGGTGTGAACAAGAAGAAGTATTTTGAATTGAACAACTTCATACATTAAACTTCTTAACCGCAACAAATCAAAAAAAAAAAATGAATATTTATAATCTATCGAATGAAGCCTTTATTATTCAGATACAAATTCATGAAATTGTGATAAATTATTTTTTTAAAAAAGTGAAAATAATAATAACCATTGAGGAAAAAAAAATTATTATGATTGTAATCAAACACCTTTGTATTATACAGTTATGGAAAGTTCCACTTAGTATATAAATGGTTATGTAACTAACAAATGGACATGACTAATGGACTATATATTTATTAAATAATAATAGAGAAATTATATCCACCTCCCGGATGATTTTGTTAAATACCATCCCTTATATATAACCCTAACCCTAACCCTAACCATAATCCTAATTCTTATATATATAACCCTAATCCTAATCCTAATCCCCTAACTAACCCTAATTGACAAATGATGGCGTGACAAATATGGATTTTACCACCGAAAAAATTCTAAGTTCCCAGAATAATTATTAAAAATGATAAAATGGTGAGGTTTGACAAATCTATAGGATGGTATTTTAACAAATCATTCGGGATAGTGTAAACAAAAACTTAAGAATAACAACCTCAAATCCTGAAAAAAAAGTATAGTACAATTAAATAATAATTTTTCAATTATAAATCGTATGTTCTAACTAAACATGCTTTTTACACACTAAAGTTCAAAAGAAAAAATCATTATGCAATCATTTTTATCGAGGAAAAAGATAGATCTGCGAGAAGACGATCAAAGTATTTTTTATCGCCAGATTTTCTATTTTGTTAAGGTTTAATTCAAATGAACGAAGATCCATTGAAAAATTCATTTATTAATAGGTCTGGTGAACTTTGTATAGAAAGGTTTGCGATCCGATTCAAGGTGTCTTGATTATTGATGAGAACATTTGTATTTTGTTGCTTTCTAAGTTGAACTTGCGTTCTTCTTTGATTATTTCTTGAAAGTCGTGTTCCAAGTAATCTGCCGTTATTAATAATAGAAATATTAATGTTAGATAATCTGTTTTGACTCGAAGGCATAATTATTGTTTTTATTTCTTGTTATTATTTCTTGTCATAATTACGATACTTATATAGAATATGAAGTGATATGTACAAAATAACAAAAAAAAACGTTTCTCCCCGTTTTAAATCGTAACACCATAATATTGGCGTTACTGAGAATAAAATGAAAGAGTTCCCGCATGTTTCCCAGAAATTTGGGGCAACTAATTAAAATATTCTGAAAGGTAAGTTTATTAGATAATATATTTTACTCCGTTTAATGATTTCATAGATTGTTAATTTAGATAGACATTTGGACATTTATTGTCAAAAAATAAAATACTAGATAAGGCAAGGTATTAAAAAAAATAATAAATGTTTTGTAGTCATACTAACCAATTCGAACCTTACCTTGTTTTACTTATAGTTTATTATTATTATTATTTATTTTATTCCCCATCCATTCAACCCAATTATAGTATTAATTGGTTCTAGACCTCAATTCACGACTATCAATAAGATTATCGATGCAATAAATCAATCGCATTAATATGAACGCACGATAATAACGTTTTCTTAAAGAATATATTTTCTATACAAATTTACTTTCCAAGTTCATTACATATTGATCCCATATTTATTTTATTGAGAATATTACCTAGAAAAATCAGGTTCTGAGAATTTTTTTAACAAAATTTTGCATAATCGATCCTAGAACCAATATAAGTGGCGTCAGTATATATGCGATTACGCCACACGTATTATCTATACTTTTTCAGGTAAGTGTTGAAACAAAAAAATTCAGATTATCAAATTTTGTGATACAGTATGTTGTATTGCCGATCTGTTTCTTTTGAATTAATTTCACATGGTAAGTGTTGCAATTCATGTTAGCATATATTTTTCTTTTATTTCATTACGAAGAACAACCAGAAAACCAAAGGGATGGATTGGAGAAAAGGTAATGCAAAGTATTCATTGCCCACAATCGATATTTACTATTAGCATTTATTATTACGATTTTATTACAATTTTATTAAGTATTATTTTATTAATGTCATTAGTATTAGTTTATTATTATTATTATCATTTTATTATTTTTATTATTATTATTTTATTTTGTTAGCTTTATTTTAGTATTATTTTTCATCACGTACACGTGTATTAGAAATTCGGCTAGCGATCGCAATGAAAATCATTTGGCCAATATTGTCCACTCACTGGCCAAAATTGTTCTCCGGCCAAATCAGTCTCCTGGACAATATGTCCTATTGTTTTTCATGTACTGTATATAAACGGATTGTTCTTTAATAAAATTTTTAGATATTTGCTTACCTTTAAACTCCGTTTATAACCCATAAAAACTAAAGAACTGCTATTAACAGTAGATTATGAATAAATTTTGAGTGAGGTGATGTATCTGACACTTTATTCATGAACAGTAAACAAATTTTTCGATGACAAATAAATCACTGATACATTTAAGGTCAATTCAACGGAAAACAATTATTTAGGTATGTTTCTGCATATTTTTTGAGCGAGTAAGTTAATATATTATTTATTATTAGGCAAAAAAAAAAGATGATAAATTTCTTGCAAAATTGTTCTACCTATGCCTTATAATTGTTGTACTTCAAGAATTGATATACATTAAAATTAATTGAATCGCATTTAAAAACAAATTATTTATTATTATTATTCTTCTTTTTTGGAAATTTCAGTTACACAACAAGGAAGTAGAAAATTTGATTGGATAACTTTTAGAAGATCTCTAACAAAACTATTTTAATAAGAAAGCGACGACACGACATTTAATAGTATGTCGCATTATCAATCAAGAATAACTTTTCAAATTACCTTTATTTATTATCAAGGATCACATAGAATGTTTTAAATTTTCATTTGAAAATTGATTCTTATCACGATAATTTTCTAATAAATTATTTGTTCAATTTATGAAATTTTCATACATATAAATTCGTTACGAAAAATTTATTTTTTAGGTGTTAAACTTAGAATGACTTCGCTGAAAGTGACAGGTCCATATAAGTGATATATTTTCCCGCAACATATGGGGTGAGTGCTGGGAAAAAGGACCAAATCGACAAAAAATTTTTTTTTGAAATAACAAATGATCTGAATCAGATGACCAAATCTACATCTATTTTACTTAGGAACTTTTTTTTTAAAAAAAAGTCAATTTGGTCCATTTTCCCAGCACTCACCCCATATGCGCTGTGCTTAAAAAATTTTTTAACAAAAATAAAGTCACGTGATTTGGTAATAACTTGGGGAAAAACACACTTTTAATCTAAAAAGTTAACAAAATATGAAATAATTTAATTCAGTTTGTTTAAAGTTTAAGAATAAGAAGTTTTATTTATTTGCAAATTTTATCCGAATATAAATCTTATAAATCTCTGCACATACACATAAATTCGATCTACAGGTTTTTTTTATTCTAATAAAGTATTTAATTAAAAGATATAAATGGGGAAAGAAATACATAAATTATTTTGAATCTAAACATATTTGCTTATGGATATATGAATGTTTAAGTAATGATAGAACAAAATAAAATTTAATGTCCTTTATTCGTCAGACAAATTAGGATTAATTGAACGAGGTTCCATTGAAAAATTGATCTATCAATGGATTATCTATTGTTTGGGGAGGAAGGTTGATAATGTCATGAATGACCGTGTCTTGATCTCTGCTTTGAGAATGTTGTTGATTCGAAATTGACCAATTATATCGGAAAGAATATTTAGAATCGTTCCTTATTTGATTCTCCATATTAATATTATTTTTTATTTATTTTTAAATTTAAAAAACAAATTTCTACGGTCAATAAGTCAACTTATTTATAAAAAAAAATCTGCGCCAATCTGATTTGGAATTTAAATTAAACAAAACAAAGGCCCTTTGATTTTATACTTAATCATCATTTCTTGAAAAAGCGAAAAACAATGGAATGATATTTTTCATTATTCTTTATAATTATTGTGATCTGATTTTATTCTTATTTAAATAGAAAATAACGATATTCAAATCATTCAAACTTCCCTTCAAAAGCCAAAATCGCTTTGGAGTTATAAATAAACATAAATATTAAAAAAAAAACCCGTGAGAAAAATTTTATACTCTGCAACATGGCGATGATGAACGAGGAGATCGCACACGACTAAGGGAATTGGATTTGGTAGCAGCTTCATTCGAAATCGATCAGAGATGAGATATTCATTTCGCAATATGTATCATAGAGTTCATATATTTATGGATAGGGAAATGGACTTTTTTTTAATTCTACCGTGTCTAATTTCAAACGATTAATTATCTTGTTTTGTGAATTCGTCATGTATAAGATATCAAAAGATAACGTGTTGTTTACATACATTAATAATATCATTAATTTATCTATTTGATTTTGATTTACAAATTTTTTTTTCTGTACTATTAGATCTACACCTTTCATTTCATTTTTACCAAAAAAGTATTCAAGTGAGATTTGCTGAGTTATTTTTGTTTTTACAATATAAAAAAGGATATAAACATCAAAATCCAATGTTTGCAAGGGCCATATTTTTCTATTTTCTATTTAGTTTTGAAAATTTTTATGTATTGCAGTTCAAGACAGATAATTCACAGCATAAGTAATAATGATTATCTCCGCGAATTGTCAATTGAAAATATATTAATCGTCAATTTATAATTGATATTTTATTAATATCCCTCCTCCAAGAATAAATCGGTTGTCATTTGCTATTATCTACCCGTATCCAATTTATTTTTCGATGCTGTATTTCTTTTTTCAACCCCTCAGAATCGATTTATCAATCCTATATTTGAAAATTTTATTTTAATATTGGGACTATTCGATCGATATTTTTTATTTACCGATGGTTTAGTAATGTAAACAGCGGACAGCGGACGGTGATATATCCGATACTTGGAATTGGAAGACAAAATGCGTTACTTATTTATTTGCTGCGCCATTTAAATTCATCAAATAATAGCCATTAGGAATATTATTTAGACTCATAGACCTTTACTTCAAGACAACCCTCTAAATTTTCTAAATTTTTTTATTCCTAATAAATCCTATATATGGCAAATAACGATTTTTTCGATTTTCTTACCACCTTCCCATCACCTGCTGGTGAATACTGATAGATCTGTTGTGGTGTTCGTGATTTAATGTTATACACGCATCAAAAATATTTATGAAGGAATTTGCAATTAAACATAAAATTTTGGTCATAATTCTTGACCACATTTCCTAAATTGTTCCGATGTAGTAACGCCTCAAAGTGCAAAGTCAGAGTATTATATTGTTCCCCTATAAAATAATCATAAAGTATCGTACAATTGGGAACCGTACGAAAAAGAGTTTGAGTTGAAATATTCAGAAATTTTGTAGAAATATAAAACGTACTGAACTCATGTAATTTTTTTTTTTGTAATTGTCAGGTTTTACATAGATAAATTGCCCGTCACGTCAAATAAAAAAACTGACCTTTCAAAACATTTTCTGACGTTCAAATCAATTTCAAAACAGACAAATTGCCTAATTATAAAAAATATTTGAATATTTGTAAAGATTAGTAAATGATTATGTAAAAAACTTATTTATTAATAAAATTTTTTTCTACATTATGAAATGTATGAACTTACAGTTAGGGTTATTTTCGGTTTCTAACGTCTTTTGAACAGTTATTTCTATATTTTTTAATGTTTTATTAAATATAAAATACAAATTTACAAATAAGATTTTTTTTTTTAGTAAAAATTGTGTAAAAAATTAAAAATAAAAATATTAAAATTATACTTAAAAGCGAGAAAATCACGAAAATAATGTTTGTTGATTAATGTTTGTAATCAAATACAATCTGCATGTTATTAGTACATGTATGCAATAAAAATAATAATTACATATTACATCAATCGATGTGCATATCGTAAATACCAGTGTAATATTTATTCTCTAGAATATATGCTTCTTTTACAAAATTATCACATCAACTTTAATAAAGCTAATTTATAACCTTGTAATTTTTTTAATTTAGTTAAAAAACAACAAGGACCATCAAAGATAATTATACCAAAAATGTATTCATTACTAATTGGATTAAAGTCCATTACAATGCGAAAATGTACTGAGCCTTTTTTCGCCATAAATAAGCTTTGTCATTTACTTTGACATAATTTATCAAATATTTTCCGTGTATTTACCGAAACATTCATTGGATTAATCCATGGAATAGGCTTAATTATTGCAGAAAACTCTGAGAAAATCAAAGGTATAATTGGTAATTGTTAAAAAAAAAATAACATCATCGTGCATTTGACATAACCTGCATTTTTCCCCTTTAAATATGTCGATTTTGTTTAGTGCATATTTTGCATAATAAAATGATTCTAAATCCTTTTTCATTTTAAAAAATTAAATTTTTTTTCACAATTTAAATGTCATTTACATGTGAACCAAATCATTTTAGATAATAAATGGCCTCTTTGATAACTATCTTTGGAATGAAACCTTCTAAAATAAATATGATCATTTTCATTTTAAAGTCATTATTTAAAATTTTACGAATCCAATAAAAATAATATTCCGTGCCTGTAGGCTAATTCTTTTATTGTTTGTTTCAAACACGAGAAATTTTTTGCCAACATAATATCTGCAACTTGAAAAACCAATTGCAATTTTTTTTAAAAAAAAATCTGTTCCACTGACATCATTTCGCAGCGGAACCCACGGGTTTAATCAATAAAAGTAAATTCATAATTAATAGAATCAAACTTTAAAAGAGTCTAACTAAAAATTTCTTTATCCCGTATTTATTTGGCTTTTGAGTTTGTCAATCAATCCGATGATAAATAACTGTTGTAACTTAAAGGGGTTAGATTTGATCGATCATTTCCCTCATTATTTTCATCCGATTGAATCAATTGTATTATTATCCCGGCTACAAATATTTTGAGCTAAACGCACAAGTCTGGAAATAAATGATTTATAATCCCTATTAAAGTTTTTAATTAAAAATTTAATTAATTATAATATACTGCATATTTAAGCAAAAAAAAAATGAAGGATAATGAGATTACGCATTTACTTATAATTTAACAAAGATTAAACACTCAAAAAAAGAAAAAAATTGTGGCTGTTAATTTTCAAATAGTGTCAATTTATTGGCTGATAAGGACCTAAATGGCCGTGGTTGAATTCCCAAATATAAACACGAGAGCTTTGAAAGTAGGCGTGAAAATTTTTATAAATATAATAAAGAAATTAAAGAAATTGTATCCAGGTGAATTGATAAATAACCGAAGGGAACTTTAAAAGAATATATTAATTCAAAATGAAAGGCTTATATAAAAAATGGAGCGTTAGTACTATATTTACAGCATATTCAACGTATAACATCGCTCTTGGCTTTGGTTGGGATGGAGACGAATTACGTCCATGTGACCTCTTTAATGACCGGAAATATCTTCAAGCCAACCTCAAAAACCTTTTGTAAATTCTGTAATTTCTCAACATTCGAATTCTTTGAATGCTAATTTTCATTCAACACAACACCTGCTGATGTTAAAATGGACAACTTATTTACAATTGATGAAGACACTGTCATAATTATATAAATTCATTTTTATTGATTAAATATTTTACGTTAATGATATCAATTCGATTATGAAAGAATACCACACTACTATGAAATCTTTTGAAAAAGGCACAAATAAAAAACCTTTTAATAAAAAAAAGCTCGATTTATACAAGCGTGGTGACAGTGGAAGCATTAAAAAGGATCTAGTATGCTTCAGATTTCGTGTGAACTTAAATGGAAAATATTAAGAAAACTGCAAGGTAATAATTCTTTCTTTAATAAGAAACGTTATTTGATTTGTTGCTAATTAAGTTCTATGATTTAGTATAGCCCTAGTTATCGGCATAAGTTTTGAAGTTGAAGAAATTTTAATTGAACGTGCAGATATTTAATTTTAAAACAAATATCCTTTTTTAAAAATCGAAGAAAGATATATATTTGCGAAAAAAATTTATTTTACACTACACGAAGAAAAAAATAGTTTTTTATTTCCCATAATGTTTATGTTTGTATATAATAATTTCATATTTAAGGCATAATGAGCGTTTCATTAGCTGCTATCGCTTAACTATAAATAGTAATGTTACCTAACTTAAAGTTGAACACTTCATTTTTTTTAAATTCATTATTCCTTATTATCGTGCTCACCCATATGATGTAGACGACCTTGTTTTTTGATATTTTTATTAATATCGCAAATAAACTACAAACTAAGCATTTATATCGAAATAAGCTACATTAATATATTTTAAGCTAGTAAATAAAATAATATAAATTTTTATATGTTATTTAATTATTAGTATTATTAAAAATAACTACGGAATTTATGAAAACTTTATCAGCCGTCATTTTTGAAATTAATTCTTCTAATCCATGCGATTGATTTTGTTGATCTTGAGTATTATTTATTTCCTGAAGTGGGTGCCGAAATGGACTTTTATTATCATTAGAACTAATTGTTGTAGTATCAATAATCGTACTTTTATCTATTTTTTTGAAAAAAAATAATTAATAATGCTAAACATTATAACAAAATATATGTAATAGTTATTTCAAGGGAATCCATGGATATCAATGAATTTCACGGCGCAGCCGTGAAAATCATGATATTCATGAAAATTCCCGTGAAATAATAACTGTTATATATCACGGATCCGTCATATTGTCATAAACATACAACACAACTAACTTTTTTTATCTATGAATAAACTTTTTGATCATCCTTTTTAGCGCTATCCTTCCTTTTTTTACAATTTTTTTTACTACAATAAACTTTTCAATCATCCATCTTTTTTAGCGTTATCCTTTTTTTTTATACTTAACTTTCTCACTTCACCTTTTTAATTTTTATTTCTCTTCTCTTTCATTTTAACTATGGGTAAAAAAAATAGAATTTCTTCTGCAACAAATATGCCCTTTCCAAGTTTTCAAGTTTAATTTCTAATGATCCTATTACCAATATTCAAGATATTGCTCAAGAAAAAGCTTCCTATTATCGTGAAAAAGCAAAAATAAAAAATACTGAAAAATCTACTAAAAGCTGGACTATAAAATTTGAAGAATTTCGTAACAATGCAGGTTATTTTGTTCCTTTGACTGAACTTAATAACATATCGCAACTCAAAAACAAATTGTAGAATTTATCTCTACAATGAAAAAAAAAGATGGTAATGAATATAAAGCAACATCGGTTAAGCAAGCTGTTGATGCACTTAATAGATACCTTCTTTATAATTCACCTATTTCACATATTTATTTGCATGATAAATATATGTTATCTGATTTACATGATGTTTTACATGGCAAATTACGCGATCTGCAAGAACATGTATTTGGCGAAAAATCTGACAAATTTTACAACATCCTAGAGTTAATTAAAATAATCCTGAAAGCCTCTTATATCGTATTTTTTTTTTCATTTATCTATAATATTAGCTATGCGTGAAGGTGAACATTATAATCTAAAAATTGATCAATTTAAATCTGATGGATGTAATGGCTTATGATTTTTTCGTTATATATCCAAGAATATTCAACGCAGAATTCAAGGAGACGAGGCTCAAATTATTTCAATACCTATTTTATTTATCTTAACGTCCATCTTCAGCTGATGAAAATTTTTATTTACAACCTAATCCATCATGGTCAGAAACTGGCATTTGGTATAGAAAAGCTCATATTGGAAAAAATAGTTTAAGTAAATTTATGCAAAAATTGGCCATGAAACTCAAATTGATATTCCTATTGGATTACTTTCTAATCATTCTGGACGAAAAGTTGCTACAATAATTTTACAAGATCAAGAAATTTCTGAACTTGCTATTATGCAACACACTGGTCATAAAAGTATTCAGGGAGTTTGGGCTTATAAAAAAATTAATGAAAACCAACAACTTAATACTTTAAATACATTGATTAATATTACAGATACCAAATTATCTTCTGAACAAATAATTCATTTATTCAAAATAATATCAATATTAATAAAGATCATTTAATGTCACAAATACCTTTTCAAGAAATTTCTTTAATTCAAATCCTTTAGATGAATTACTTATATTTAATAATTGTACTTTTCGAATGTTTCTTTTTATATCCAAAAATAGGTTATTAAAATTATTTTGTGTATACTATATTTTTAATAATTAAATATAAAAATAATTTTAATATTATTAAATTAACTTTTATGATATGATTTATATGATTGGTCAATTATACTGTAAAAATATCAGTAAAAAAAGTCACGGAAATTGATTAGGAACCGTGGTATAAAATATGTAATTTACCATTAATCAATGACTTTGCTAATATAAGTTCATTTTGCAATGATATAGAATGATTGGATAAATATAAGAAAGGATTTAGAGGTGATATTTTTAATGAAAACATTGTTGATTCTATTTAATGTAATAATAATAGTAGAATTAATATTTTAAAATTTAATAAATAATTAAATAATAACATACCTTCTTCAGTATTATTTGATGTTTTAAATCCAAATGTTTGAGCAAGTTTCATGGCATTATTATATTGCAGTTCAGTTTCTGGTTGTTCATATCTTGCCAAACCCTGTTCAGATTTGTGTCTTAAACTTGCCATACATTCAATTCAGTATTAGAAAAATTTAATCTTTTTAAAATTTGAACAAGAGATTTCGTCCTAAATGATTACTAATTTTGCGATCATCCAAATTAATACTAGTATTAGTAGCAATTTGCCTTATAAATAATTTAAGATTCTTTTCAGAGATTTGTTCTTTATGATACCATTGTCCATTAAATTCAGCTATAAATAAAATGTATAATTTAATAAAATTTAAATTATAATTTGAAATTATTATATTAATACTTACTTTCATTAATATTGCATAGTTTTAAAAAAAAGTTTGAACTTGCTTGAGTTAGATGTTTAGAAAAATATTTTTCATATATTTTAATAATTTCTGGTACTTCAGAAATTAATAATATTTCTCCTTGTGATTCAATATTATCAACATCACGTTGATTTATTTTTGATTTATAAAGAATTATTTCAAATCCTCAATAACTATCATTTTTTCGTAAAAAACTATTATATTGCAAATTAAAATGTTCACTACTGCGTAATCCTAATAAAATTGCATAAAAAATAAATACCTGATATAATAAACAAGATGGATTTCATCTGTCATGATTGGATGGTTCATAATATGTAAAATTTCTTCTTCAGTGAAACCTGAACTACCAATATGTTCTGCAAGGCCTTTATTAGCTAGATTTTTTACTTTGCCATTAAAAATTTGCCATAGCTTGTAATATTTATTTTTATCCAGAATGTTTATCAATTTAGAAAGCATTGATTTTTCATTCAAATGTCAATTTATAGCATGAAGACAATTGTTAACTGAAGTAACATGATACTCAGTTCTATCTTGCTTTTTTATTAAATGAAAAAAGTAACAAAGTTGCTCTTCTAACTCTTCTTTTATAGTTATTTCTTCAATAAGACCTTGATATTTTACATCTGATCAAAATTTTCAAATATGCGAACCCATTTGATATTGAATAATCAGTATTTTTACTATAAATATTATTAATAAACTTGTAAAGTCCTTTTTTGTAGGTTTTTCATAAGTAAAACTCGTCTGAAAATAGAGGTTATTATCATTAAGTTTATAAAAAAATAAAAACAAAAAATTTTATCATTTTTCGCAATTTCATAAAAGGTGGTTCCATTTTTTTTAAAAAAAATATCTGGTAGAAACAAAACGAAAGAATATAAATTAAATAAAAGTATCTGGTAAAAAAGAATGGTAATTTTAAAAAAATTTGTATAAATAAACTTTCCTTATGACATAATGTCAACATCATAAAATCACATAATAATATCGTTATTATGCTTTGCATTGATAAATAATCAAAATTATTGTCTAATTGTAATGTTGATTAGTAAGATTTAGCTATGTTAGTCTCCTGATTATTATAAAATTTTTCTTATTTCATTTTTTTATAAATTTATCTTTTCTGTTATCAATTATCCCAATATAACTTCGTCTTTATATTCAAAGTCAAATTATATCCTTTAATAAAGAAAAAATATCTTATAAAACTATTAAAGTATTCTTTATTATAAAATAATACTAAAAATTTTATTTTTATTCAGTATCAAAAGCACATGAGATGTTGAATCATTTTTTATATCAAATTTTTAAATTGCGATAACTTGCGAACTATCACAAATTTATTTTAAATTAATCATATAAATATATTTTTTCATCCAATTTATCTCATAAATTTTCTATGAGATTTAAATCTGTGCTCTGTGCAGTTCATGGTAAACTTGTTATATTATTTTCAACTTGCCTTTTTTCAACTACTACCTTTGTAGAATGAATAGGATTATTATCTTCTTGAAAAATGTATTTATTTTTACTTTCTAAACTATTTATAAATGGTATTAAATATATCTATATATATAATAACTGTAATTCTGCCTTAATTTGACCAATAGATCAGATTTTTTTGTATACACTCTGTTGACCTGATTTAATGTAGGAATAATACATTTTGGATCATATTTTTCCTAAGCATTTCCCCAAACATATCTTTTTCCATCTCCCTTAAATATCTCAAATTTTATTACTTCAGATAATATAAAAGCTGTGCTATTATAAATGAGTTACGGGAATCTTTTAGCAAAAAATAAGATTTTGATTCATATTATAATATATTAAAAGAACTTTATTTGATTAAATTTTTAGAGGCTTAAATTTCTGTGTTATATCAATCAAATATCTAAAATTAGATAATTGACATATATAAAAATGCTTTAAAGTATGATTTTAATAGCAAAATTTCAAGTGTTTCAAAATTGATATAACAACATTTTTGCAAGGTGGATTTAATAAAATAATTTAAAATATTTATAAAAATAATTATTATAATAAAATGTTATATATATAAATGTATTGCCTTTCTAAATTTTTTTTTAAAATGTGATAGTTTTGCAAAATCTTTATTGAAAATATTATAAAAAATACATAAATAAGATTTTACAAAAATTTTTATCTAAAATAATATAAAATACTAAACTAAATCAAGACTAATTCACCTACACTTCCCTAGAATCAGACATAAATAATTTATATCATCATCTTCAAGTAGACTAACTAGAAATGGACTTAGCTTCTATTACACTAAAAATTTAACCAATAAAATCTTAAACAGACTATATTAATCATTAATTCAAAAGAAAAAATTTATATTGAAATATTAGAAACCTATATCTAGACGCTACTATGAGAGATCTTTTAATTATATATGTAATATCATGTAATTTTTGAATAATAAACATTTATTTTTTAAGATATTTTGTAATTGTTCAAATACAAAGTACATAAAATTAAATAAAGCTCATATAGTAATATTTATGAGATAAAAGTTGAATTAATTAAATTAAAAGATGTGATAATATAATCCTTTTATTAGATTCAAAAATGAAGATAAATATGAAAATAAAGACTAAATATTCAGTTGATTGATATTTTATCTATTTCTGTCCAATTGAAGAATATTAATTAAATGTAATTTGTAATTATTTAATTTCATATATTTTATGTTGAACTACCAAGTAGGTTCAAATATGATTAAAGTCTTCAAATTCTATATTACAATAAAAAAAAAGTCAGAAGTCATTAAAAATTGAAGAATATCATCTTTTTAAAACTTTTATGATAGAAAGCATTTTAAGAATTAGTTGTAGAATTATGCAAAAAATCTGATTTGATCTAAATTTGATTCAAATCTAATAGATTAGATTGAATAGGTTTTATTATATTTGAATCAGATTCAGATTTGACTAAATATGATGGATTTAGATTTAAATACAGATTTGATTTATTAGATTCAGATTTGGATTCAGATCTGATGTATCAGATATAAAATATTATTTTTTTAAATAATTTAATTTATCTTAAAAGTCAGAGATAGTATTATTATTAAAAAAATAATAAAAACTTATATTTTTAATAATGTAATCCACTTTAAAAGTCAGAAGCAGCATTTATTATTAAAAAAAAATAAGTTTTTCTTATTTTTGCAATAATGTAATCTATTTTGAAAGTCAAAAGCAACATTTATTATTAAAAGAATAAATTTTTCTTTTTTTTTTAATAATATATTTATTCTATTTTGAAAGTCAGAGATAGCATTTATCATTAAAAAAAATAAGATTTCTTAATTTTTCAATATACAGCCAACCCTCTTTATACTCCTTGGAATCATGAAATAATACAATTATACATGAAGTTGAAATGAAAACCCAAAAGTTGAAATGTTTTGACTTTAAAGGTCAAAGTCAAAATGAAAAGTCAAAATAATCGAAATGATATCATATTACATGATTTTTATATATAAAAAAAAAATAATAAAAGATGTATGTTCTCAGTCAATATCACTCTGATTCGTATAAAATAACTACTATTTGAGTCCCCAAAATTAGATTAATCTAATGGGCTAACATTTATTAATTTTTGATCAGCCCATCTCAAGATATTTATGATTGAATTTTAAAATATGGACTTCTTAATTTCAAGTAGAATTTATTGATTTATATTTTCAGCTGATAATACAATTGTGATTATCTCAAAATTAGATGATCTGGAATTAATAAGTGTTAGTTCATTGGATTTGATTAATAATAAGAAATCAAATGGTAGTTGTTTCATACGAATCAGAGTGATATTGATCATGATCATATATCTTTTGTTTTTTGTTTTTTTTTCAATATGAAAAATCATGTGATATAACATTATTTCGATTATTTCAACTTTTTTACCTCTAATAGTCGAAATGATTTTGACTATTTTGACCATTTCAAATATCTGAAATGATCCATTTTGATTTCATATATAAGTGTGATTATATGAAGGTGTGTGTATTTATACTAAAGAATTTATTATAATAATTACTTATATGTAAAAATATTATTGATATGATTACATATAAAATTATGTATTAATTAATTTATAATAAATTATGTAATATTTTAAAATTTTGTTAAAAATTTTGTTAAAAATAATTATAAATTTAGTTATCTATTAGTATGAATTAAATATAAAACCAAAATTAATCAATATTGCAAAATAGTCAAAATTGATGTTATCTTATCACATAATTATTATATAAAAAATCTAAATAAAAAGCCTGATCTCGGTTAATACTTTATTGTTTCTGATGAAAAACTATTATTTGAATTCTGAAATTAGACGAATCCAATAAGCTAATATACATTGAATTATGATCAGTCAATCACAAAACATTCGTTATTAAATGTTAAATTCAGATTCCTTTAAATAGAATTTATTGAATTATAATTTTGGCCAATAATTTAATTGTGATTATCTTGTGATTAGATAATCTGAAATCAATATTTATTAGCTTATTGGATTCATCTAGTTTCAAGGATTCTAATAGTTTTTATTAGACTTTGTTCAGGATTTAGAATCAGTATAACACCCTACAATCTACACATTGGTAATCTAAAAGGAACGTTTAAAGACTCTAGAAGTAACTTTTTAAACTAGTGTGTCTTACAACATAGGTCACAATACTATCACCCTCATACCCAACATAGTCAAATCCCATTAGAACCCTCCGCTAGTTCCTCTATAAGTACTAACTCAGTAATCAGGCATGTTAGATGTTCAGCTATACTACTGAATAGAGAATCATTTCATTATAGTATTGGTCTACACTAACTTTACAAGAGGATTGGCTGTCAACTATAACACAGGTATGTAAAACCAGTACCAATTCGGCATGATTAAGAATCATTTTTATTGGATAATAAATGTATTATATAATCAATTAACATGATCAGTAATTTATATTAATATGTTACTTTAAAAAAAGCAAAAAAGGTCACTTAGTATAGTCACGCGAAAATTTATAATACTACAACCTATAAATTTGTAAGAAGGTTTGGTGTTGTCTTTACTACACTGATCAAAAAATAGTTTTTTCTGATCTT
>CAMKVN010000695.1:0-25104 GCA_946474995.1 Funneliformis geosporum
GAATTTTTAATATTAATAATTTAATTATTAACTTAATAAGTAATTATTAATTAGAAAAGATTTTAAATAATTTCTAATTCCTATCACTAACTGTAAGTCATGTAAAGTATTAATTAATTCTGATTTAATTTATTTATAAGGTTATTGATTATTGAGATCAAAACTTTTAGATGCTTGGTCAATGAACCCTTAATCTTTTATATTCTTCTTGAAATAATAATTTTCAGATTCTGGTCATACCATACCTCAATAAGGAATCTAGACAAATGCATCTTTTTTGCTGATTATGATTAAATGTCTTTAAGTTTTTTGGCATCTTTATACCAACTGGTACTATGAAACTGATGCTGAACCCCTTACATTTTTAATGCAATTTGATATTTTTGAAAGAAGGTATCAAGCTCTAATCCATTCAAAAAAGAAGGACGGTATTCAATCATAGGTTTCTCATTAAGAATTTCCTTAGTTATCTGGATGCATCTAGTCTGGAATTTGCAATTTTTTTTTAGATTCTCTTTTGTCCAAGCCTGCTCTAGTTTTATAATTCTTTTAAGAGTTCAGCATGATCCTGCTTCAACTTCGTGCTCTTAGCTTAAAATACTCAGATTTTAACTCCTCAATTCTGATCTTGAGTTTGGCATTTTTAGAATTATGCCTCTCATTATATTCTCCATTCGCTCTTAAAATCTCAGCATTCCTACGCTTAAGTTCAGCTATTTTAGCATTAGAAACTGAGAGCTTATTTCTAAGATAGAGGATCTCAGTATTCTTCTTTTTAAACTCTGCATTCTCAGCCTCAAGTTCAGTGATACACTGTTTCAATAATTCAAGATCAGATGACATGATCTATATATAACTAATATAATATATATAAGCATTCAAAAAAAAAATATGTGTTTTTGATCAAGTCGTCCTGGCTGAAATTTGTCAAGAAAATTTATTATTATTATATGTGAAAATTAAATACATAGTTTGGGACGTAATTCAGAATACATATTATTTTTTGATAATTTTTTCGATTCTAATTCTTTTACTAAACAGGAAACTATCAATATTAACATAATCCTTTAATAATACAACAATGATACTGATTATTCTTTTCATATTATTTCGAAGTAATTCTGAATTTCTTTAATAGTAGACTTCGTGAGATTAATTTGGTACTTGTTTTCACTTGTAGAGTATATACCATTTGAAGTATATATGATAAAATACCACTCAGTGTCTGTAATTATGATACCATAGATGTAGTCAAAATAGTCATTCCTAAAGATAGGCACCATAATTAAGAAGTTGCAACTTGGTTGCAACTTCTTGTAAATTTATTTTAATATAAAAATTCATAAATAGTTGCAACTCAAAGTGTTGCAACTTAAGTTGCAACTAGTTAAAAATTTTTAAAATAATAATAAGAACTATCTTTAATTGCTACTACTGCATATATAGATGATATTACTTAAATTTCAAATGACTCTTCTAATCTCAAACAGATTATTAACATAGCTGATACTTTCTATCAATTAAATGATATCCAAGTTAACTTAGAAAATTCTTTTGTAATTTTGATGCTACTAAATCAAGAAAATCAATCAGAATTCCAACTTATTATAGATCTGAATCAATTAGATATTTAGGAGTTTGAATTAATATTGACAATAACAAAAAATTTATAATCAATCAACTAAAAGATATCATTGATGACTTTGTTCTTAAAATTGAATTTAAACCAATGACTGATAAAATGGTTTTATATCTTAATAATGCTATTTTTATTCTAAGACTAGAATATAAATCACAATTAACCTTTCTTTCTAAAGCTAAGTGTAGCAAATTATATGCACTAATTAGATCTGTTATTAAACATAAACTTAGAATGAACAAATGTTTACTAAATAGTATTTTTAGACATAATTTAACTTATACTTATAGAGAGTTTTACAATATTTAAATGCAAATAAATATGATCACTTCATTAAACTGATCAACCAAAATAATCTCGCAGCTATCATTTTTAGAATTCATCTTAAACAAGTTCAATTCCAATATTACTTGCATGATAATCTACTAATCTCTTGAAACACAACAAATACTCCATCCAAAATTCTAGTTTTTTAAAATCTTTCTTAAACAATTTACAACATCTAAACATTAATTTCACTTAATCAACAAATGATGTGTTTAATATTAAAGGAGGTCAAACTCCTTTATCTAATGTTATTTTTATTAATAGTCAGGATTTGAAATCTTTAATTTCTCGCTATATTATATATTTAAAATAATTAATAGTTAGTAAAGGCCTTTATTTTATACTATATAGCAATCTCAAACACAAATCCTTTGGATCCCTTTCACAAATTAGAAAACTCTTAAATTGGTATCTTAAATTACAACAAAAAGTAATTGATAATTCAGTTCATACTACAGTCAAACCTTGATATAGCGAACCCTTAATATAGCGAATTTTTAAATCAAATATATTAAAATTACCTTACTATAGTAAACTAGCCAATTAAATTCTTTAAATAATTTGTTATAAGCTTATAACGAAGTTGTTATCCAGATCCTAAAATTCATTATATTAAAAGTTCACTATAATAGATTACTACACAATTTACATCTAATATTTCACATCTATCAGAATTTATCATTTTCATAGACAAAATTTAATATAAGACTCTCATTCTCCTTCAAAAAAGCAACATATTTATATAGTATATCCTGATTGTCACTATAATTCAGATGAAGATAAATTAGACATCAACTTACCAAGCATTTCAGATCTCAAATGTGCTTTTTTGTAAATTATGGTTTACTTAATATAATTAATATTAATCTAAAAGGAATAAGTATGAGATTAATAGATCAGATTTACTTACCTAGAAGTTCTCTTTTCACACTTTCTGATCAATTTCTTTTTCTTTATAATAAATTTTACAACATTAATATCTCTTCACAACAAATTATAGAAATCTCTAGAAGATTATTCTCATAATATAAATTTCCTTAAAAAATTGATCATTAATCAAAATACATATCAACATCTATTACACCTTCAACAACAAATTTATTTATTATATTTAAACAATTTCTAAACTTAGAATTCTACATAGATGGTTCTCATCTTTTTGATTCTGATAATTTGTTTACTAATCTTAATTTAGCATTAGCTTTTATTAACAATAATAATTTAGAATTTTCTTTCTCAGCTACTATTATCCCCATTTGGTCTAATTCATCTCATGCCAAAATTATAGTTATTTTATTAATCATATTTTTGTCTCCTTCATGTTCTAATATTATAAATTATACAGATAGTTTCTCATCAATTCAAACTTATAAAAAAATAAAAAATACAACATCTTAAATTACTTTACTTTTCTTTTTAAAATCACATACCATATTAGTCTTACAAATTCTTTTTAATAGACATTAAATCCTTACAAGTAAAATTTGTAAAAGTCAAAGCATATTCAGGAATTAAATGAAATGAATATGTCGATACTTTAGCTAAAGATGCTTTATTTGATACTTCTTTGAAATTAAATCTTGATGATACCCCTTATGCTACATATCTTCCTAAATTTCAAAATCTCATAATTAATAACCCAATTCGATCTTTTATAAAAACAATTGTAACAACTTAAGGATTTATTGATTTTTTCTACTTGAAGAAACTTCAAATACAAATGTTTTCGCATAAACTGATTATGTACTTTTACTAATTTGAAAGGATATCAAAACTCAAATATATCTATTTTTGATAACTCAAAATAATATAGCTGAAGAATTAAATATTTAACTGAATAGCTTCATACAGTAGAATTCTTAAAATTTATACAAAAACACATTTATCATAATTCATGAAAATGTTGTTGCTATATTCTAACAAATGAAACTTTTAATTATATTTGGATATGTACTTCCAGCTTATCAATCATGATTGATATCTTAGATAGTACCAAAAATTTTCTGCTACACCAACTTATCTCACTTTATTTTATTCCTTAATCCACTATTTAAATACTGATAATCTTTGGACTATTATCTCTAGAAATAATTTCTTAACCTTCATAAATCAAACCTTTTTAATAATATTCAAGTTATCACAAACTTACAAAAAAATACACATTTAATATTTTATCAAATACTATCATATATTTTTATAACTGAACTTATAACAATATTTGGTTTCCTAGATATGAACTCATAATTGAAAAAGAAAAATCTTTACATATCTCAGATAAACAAAAAGGAAATATGATAGATCTTCTACCTTTATATTTAATCGACACATTAATTCCTCTTTTTTTTCTAACCAACCTATTTTTACCAATTGGATTGATTTGATCAGACTTTCTATAATACATGGTAGAGATAGATACTCTTCTTGGATCGGTAATAGCTAGTTGTTTTTAATTTTTTCTTTATTTTTCAAACCTTTTTTCTTTTAATAGACGGTCGTGATAAGACTTATGTTTATACATTTATTTTTAAATTCAACAAGACAAACGGTTGGTTTGGAGGAACCTGGTCTTTTATAAATTTTAAAATGTCTCTAAACAATAATTTTGTTTATGCTGAATCATATAGATAATATTTTAGTTTTTCTACTTTGTATTATTTGATTTCTTAAATTTAAATTTAATAAAATTATATTATCACGTCTAAAAAAAAAAAAAACTGATCTGATTTTGACAAATTTTAGAATCACTGTACTAAAAAGAATCAGAATCCAGCATTGGTTTTTGAGTAACTGACCTACTGAAAAATTTTTCTACACTCAAATTTTATTAAGTAAGAAATTTTAATGTAGATCACTAAATTACGCAAAATTAGTCTTAATAAGCACACTTCAAATTTTTACTAAAAATTTGTTTAGGTTTTAAGGTTCAAAATAAATGCAAAATCATATTTTCTAGCTTTCATGCATGGTAAGTTACAGGCATTTAAAAGCAAGCAATACCACTTGCGTATCTTTTGAAAGTTACTGTATATCTCAAAGATATGTAAATAGATACAAAAATCACCATAAATCCTCCTAATGAACAAAATATTAATTAGTCTTTTGTTATCCCAAATTTTATTAAATAAAATAATTGAATATAACAAATTTTTATACTATTATATATAACGAATTGAAAATCCTATTTCAAGTATAATAAATGAAACTTTTTTAACTAAGTTTTTTATATGAATTTTTATATTAAATTTAAGGAATATAGCAAATTTTTTTTCTTATATTACTATTAATGGAAATGTTATATTATAAATTTTAATAAAGTATAAATTAATAATTGAAATATATATAAGAATATAATAAAATATATAAAGAAATTAAGCCAAATTTTCAGCTATAATTTTATTGAAATAGTAAAGTAAATTATAATTATTTAATAAATTTTTATAGGGATTAATTAATGTTAAACCTTAGATTAATTAGTGTTAAATCTAGAATTTATCAGTTTTGAATTAGTGGTGATTAATTTGTTAATTTAATTTTATTTAATTTCTATAATTCAAATTTAAAATTGCTAAAAATATTAATTACAAAACTGCGAAAACTGCTAATTTTAAAATTGCAAAAATTTTAATTATGAAAAATGTATACAGTTAGACATGCAATTGTGTAATATGCATGATATGTGATGTTTGTTATTTTTATTATTGTTTATTTAAGATATTTTGAATAAAAAAGAATGCAATTGTCAAAATAAATGAAAAAACTATATAATAAAGCAGAATTCATAAGGTAAGAATTAGGGGCATAATGGTAAAATATAGTATTTTTTACATAATTTTCATGAAATTAAAAACATTTTTATCTTTAATAAAACTTACTCAATTTTTATTCATTTGTTATATTTAAATATTCATTAAAAAATTTTGGATGATATATTATATTAATATTTTAAAATTAATAATTGATTTATTAAATAATATTGCTTTATTTTTCTTAAGATATTTATTATTAAAATCTGATTGAATATGATATTTAGTATCAACCTATAACAAATAATTTACTAAAATTCAGTAAGAGATTATCAAATTTTCTCATAATAATGAATTGTAATTTTCAAAATAAAGATTTATTATAGAGATTCAACTATACTACTGAAGAAAATAATATTTCAAATAGTAATAGTAATAGAAATATATCGAATGATAGAATTAGGTGATAATGAAGATTTGAAAATTTGTATCACCCAATTATAAGTAGTTTTAGGACCTATCAAATCTAGAATCAACGATTGATAACTGATTTTTATGGATTTTATTTTAGATTATAACATTTTAGATAAGATTTAATAACAGTAAAGATGATTTTAGAAACTTTTCAGATTTAATATACTTAATAAGAAAAGAACTTTGAATTAAAAAATCATTTTCATGATTTCATTTTTTGTCCAAAATATCATAAGCTGTATCAAAAATAGTAAGTGATAAATTTTAGATAAGAAGATTTACTTGCTATAATAATAAGTTAATATGTAGAATTTTCTAATTTATCACTTAATAAATTATGATTTTACAATATAACTATATTGTTATTTTCTGATATTAATGATCAAAAATTAGTATTAATATAAGATTAATAAGAAATTTAGCTTTAGGATTTATCAAATAAAAGTTTATAGAAAGCTCTAAAGGTTAATATAGTTAAAAAATATAATTTGAACTTAATATAATTATAGGTTAAATAATTAGGATTTTATTAAAAAAGAATTTGTTACAAATGTATTTGTTTTTAATACAAGTATATTTAGTAATTATCTTATTATTAATAAACTAAAGTAAATTCTTATCATTATCAAAATTCTACAACTACCTTATTTATAAGAAATTCTATAATATAAATAAATAAAATAAAGAAATATAAGTTATATAATTGATTACTAATAAAAAAGAAAGTTCTAGTATCTCTTAGATTTTTACGTAATCTTTACTTATAGCATATTTTACTATTTCTTGTATATTCAGTACATATGGCATATTTAATATATTATGCAGATTCAGTATATTTCATAAATCTGTTAGAATCAGCAGATTTAACAGATATTATAGTATAATAAAATTAAGTAATCTATTCTGCCAGGTGATTTGCTATTATTTCTTTTATTATAATATTTTAAAAAATTAGTATTTCAGCAAATCGAGTAGTAATTTAATCTAATTTAATCTTTCTATTTTTTAAAATCAAATAATAACTTATTTTGATATATTCGGTCTTATTTTAAAAGTTATTTGAGATAATAGGCAAATCATCAGCATTATAATAATATTAGAACTGATATATATGATGATCAAATATGATAGATATTGAAAGAATCTTTTAAAGACAATCCACAAAATTTTTTTAGAAGATGAAGTAGCTGATTCTTACCTTAGATTAATATTGAATCTAAATTAGTTCCAGTCCTATAAAAATACTATATATAATATTGGTACTATATTCTTAATACATATAAGCAAAATAATGTTAAAATATATGATAAAATATTTTAATTAAACAATATTTTAATGATAAGTTAATAATTATAAATTGTCTTAAATTTACTAAAATCAAATTTAATATTTACTAGAAAAAAAGGAGATCTTAAAGATCTTAAATTATAAATTATAAAATTTTAGAATTACTTTTTTTTAACAAATTTCTATATATTAATTTCAATAAATACTATTAAATTATGATGATAAAAATTATTAAAATAAAATTTTAAATGATTTATAATTAATTATAATTAGTTAGATAATTAAAAGTTTTTTTTTTTAATAATATTAAACTTAAATGTATACAGTATGTTATTTACTATTAAAATTAAGTTCTAAAATATAATAAATCATTTGATCTAAACATGAATTTAAAAGCAAATCTTCTATATCTTTAAATTTAAATTAATAATTGATATTTAAAAATAAATTGATTTTTTAGTAATTTTGTTTTTTTTTTGTAAGATTTGTTATATAAAATTAGATTAAAACTAATAATTAAATAATTTTATTTTATTTGTTTAAATATTTTATTAAAAACATATTTATATATTTGATATATGTATATATTTTTTTTTAATATTTTAATTAAAATAAAATTGCTTATTAATTTATTGAAAATTTTAATAAATCCTAATCTAAATTAAAAAGAAAATAAGTTATATATTAACGTTAAGTTATTTAATATATTAAAAAATTTATTTTTTTAGATTTTTTTTTCCAGATATTTGTTTTTATAAAATATTAAGACAATCAATATTTTATTTGAAATATTTGTTTAGAATTTTATTAGACATTGTTTTATAGAAATATTTATCCATGCAAGTAGTATTGTATGTGTCGCAGCATATATTATACAAAGTACATTGTTATGCTGCTTGCAACGTTTGTGTTATGATATTACAACTGTGTAAAATATTTAATGCTTAATACTTTATATAAAATTTCTAAATTTGTCACTCACTGTCAAACGCTCCTGCCTTTTCATTATTAAAAAAGTGAATACATAATAAGATTACTTACAAATAAATCCTGATTGAAAATTTTTTTATTCTAAAATTATATTATATTATACAAAAATCTAATGTTCAAAGTTCTCTTTTATGTTCTCTTTCGATTATCCTATGATATCTTAACATATAACTGGCAAATGTACTTCTACCCATAGTATAAAGTCTCCTCCCGTTCGAGCCAGTCATTAAATCCACAAAAGGAACAATGTATTTATACATCTTCTGTTTGTCAACACTATTAATTATTTGATGTAAAGGTTCTAGTTCTTCCTTAAAGTCTGACATCATGTAAACGCAAGGAAAGGTTTCAAATACTACTTGTAAAGGTTCGGCAGTTTTGTCTATATCACTGGCTAGGTAAATACGTGTAAATCGGGAAAAGGTCGTTTTATCTTCAGGTAAAGTAAGATTTTTGAAACATAAATCGTGTTTTTCCGATTCAGATATATTTCTATATTGATTCATGTCTACCGAATCAAATTCAGGCATATCACGCTTAATATTACTTATTACCTTTGCTATACGTTCATGTGCCAAAAGCTTATATTCCCCATCCCCAGCCCTTCCATGAAATGTAATATAATTAAAAGTTCCTCCCATATTATCAGTAAATCTTTTTACGACGTTTCTCAAGATTTCATTTTTCGGAATAATTGAGAATTGTGTATCGTAATAAAATCTTTGACTCGTGATTGATTGTCTTATGACGGTACCGGGACCGAATAAACTTCCAAAAACCACAAGTTTTTGAGGTTGTTTCTTAAATTCATCCAAGACATAAAACTTTTTGATTCTTCCATCTGCGATTGGAGCAACTTTTTCTGGAGGAATTGAGTATTCAAAAAAGTTGTGATTTCCCGGGTACAATTTATCATAAATAACATCATCCACTTCATCGATTTTCAATTGATCCTTAATGATGTGGGTTAAATTTACATTATGATTATAAATTACCCTAACATTCTTCTCAATGTATGACATATCAAATAAATCTTTCCATGTTGTTAACATATATGATTGATGAAATTCTATACATTTTTCTGGGTTATCTATTTTTTTACATTCTTCTTCCAGATTTGATTTATCCGATTTTAGTGAAGTTATAATTTCCAATAACTTATCATAATCTCTCCAACCGATACGCTTTCCCAAGATAATAGGAGGTAAGATTAATGTGCGATTCAAATACCACGCCAAGTAAACGGCATTCTCTAAAGCGATCCTTTGATTATGAAAACCGGAATGAGGAATATATGTCATGTATCTTTCATCATCTTTAGGCGAAGGAATAATTATTTCTGAATTCTCAACATTAGTATCATTGGTCATAACACAAACTCCGTTGTCACAGGGTAAATTATCGACATCCATGAATATCGATGATAGCTCATCCGAGAAGACGTATATCGCGAACAATGTAATTAGAATTAAGAAGTAAACATAAATCCTTATTTTTGATAAAAACGACGAAGAATTAGTTTGCCTTTGTGGAGGTGTTGTCGTCGGTAGAATATTATTATTATCTGTAGGTATTTTAACATATTTGGTAGCCATTTCGAATTTAATTTTTTTTTTTTATACTTTAAATTAAATTAAATTATTATTTTTTTTTTAAAAAAAATAGGAGTTTTTATTTTCGTTAAAATGAAAATGTAAAAGAACTAGAGAGACTTTGTCTACCTAATATACTTAAATAAGCATTTTTTTTATAGGGTTGTTTTTTTTATAGATTCAAAAGAGTTACGAATTAATTGTTTTGGGTGACAAAGTTGTTTAACATTGTTTTTGTGCTTACACACGAAAATCCCTAATTAGGAAAAAAAATAACAATCGGTCCGAACTAATCTTTTTTTAACACTTTCAATCATCCCCTATATTTACGAAACAATCTTGCAGGGCTGATCGATAAGATAGCTCTAATTTCATTGGCTATGAAATGGAAGAAAATCCAGTTTGTTTTTTTTGGCATTCAATCAATGACTAAAAAAAAAACAATTGAAAATCGATAAAAGCGCCTTTTTGACATTTATTTTTTTTTTTTTATTTTTTTCTTTTATCAAAAAAAATAATTATTATATAATCATTATGATTAACATAAACCCCCTTTGCCCTGTTATGCAAATATGCTTTATCAGCCTTACAAATAAAGATGCTGGTCAAATTTCATGTGATTAACCGTAAATTCACGTGATTCGCAATTTTTTAACATAGATTGCGTTCTAGCCACGATATTCCAATTTTTCGATCGGTGATTTCTGATGAAGAAATGATCACATAATATTTATAATACAGGTTACTAACATCAAACATTTAGCCATCTTTCTTCTACCTCTCTCTCCTCACCTAAAATGCCGTTGAAACGAAAGATTCGAACAACCTTAAATCCTGACAATTTAATTAAAAAACAAAAACATGATTCAAATCAATCAATCGACATTCCCATTAAGAATTGCTTGATGTGGTTTAGAACGGATTTAAGAATTCAAGATAATATAGCACTTCATAAAGCTTCAACCATGATTTTTACGAAATCTGAAAAAAGTAAATATGTATTCGCTATATACCTGATTTCCCCAGAAGAATGGAGGTCACATGATGTAGCTCCAACCAAAGTGGATTTTTTGTTGCGAAATCTAAAAGAATTAAAGGAATCATTAAATGAGTTAAATATTCCGCTGATTATAGAAAGTGTTGATAATGCTAGCGATGTTCCCGGTGTTGTGATCGATTGGTGTAAAAGATTGAGAATTAGTCATCTATTCGCCAATATAGAATATGAGGTGAGAAATCAAATTGGCTAACTCATATTACAGGAAATTTACTAAAGAAGTAATTTGTCTTTAAAGGTGGATGAAATGAAGAGAGATAAGCAAATATTTAATTTGGCAACGTTTAACTCAATCAAACTCGAAATGTTGCATTCTCAATGTATTGTGAACCCGGGGTTGTTAAAAACGAAGGTACATCATACATTTAGTGTGAATTTAAAAAAAAAATTTTTTTTTTTTCATAAAAAATTATTTCTTAGGAAGAAAAACCATATAGAGTGTATACGCCATTCAAGAATTCTTGGTTTCGTTATGTTGAATCGGATCTTTCGATTCTTGAACCATTACCAGATCTATTTCCAAATTCGAAATCTATACGTATTTCATATCTGGAAACCTTTTCTTTTAAAGTTCCTTCCTCAATTCCAGGATTCGAAATCTCTTCAGAATTAGCAAAGATTTCTCGACTCAATTTTCCAGCAGGAGAACAATACTGTCATTCTTTATTATCGCAATTTATCTTGCAAAAGGCCTCAAAATATTCGAATGCAAGAGATATTCTCTCACAAAATGGCACGTCATCATTATCACCTTATTTGGCTTCAGGAATTATATCAGCAAGGCAATGTGTTTATAAGGCTTTTAAAGCAAATAATAATAAAATATCAACTGGTAATAGTGGAATCGTTAAATGGATCGAAGAAATTATTTGGAGAGAATTTTACAGACAAATTCTAGCCGCCTTCCCACATGTATGCAAAAATATGCCATTCAAAAAGCATTTCAAAAATATTGAATGGAACAATGAAGAAGAAAACTTTATGAGATGGTGTCAGGGTAAAACTGGTTATCCTATTGTTGACGCTGGCATGAGACAACTTAATGGAATGGGTTGGATGCATAATAGAGCTAGGATGATCGTTGCCATGTTTTTGGTCAAAGGTATAATTTATAAAATGATTACTTTTTTTTAAAAAAAAAATAAAAATAAAAAAATTTTTTTTTTGTGATAATGAAATAGATTTATTAATTGATTGGAGAAAAGGAGAAAGATATTTTATGAATCATTTGATTGATGGAGATTTTGCAAACAATAATGGTGGATGGCAATGGGTAAAAGCTTGTTTTTTTTATGATTCAACATTTAATAATTAGATTTTTTATTAATTTCAAATGTTATAAAAATCATTAAAAAATAGTGTGCTTCAACTGGATCGGATGCGCAGGTATGATTGATACAAATTATTCAAACCAACTTTAATCTTTCTTGAAAAAATAATGTATGACCGAATTAAAAAAAAAAAATTACACAGCCATATTTTAGGATTTTCAATCCAACTACTCAAAGTTCGAAGGTGAATTATTTTTCTTGCTTTTTCCATTTAATATATTTAATATTTAATTGAATTAAAAAAAAAAAAATTCTGTTAAAGTTTGATCCAACCGGAGAATATATTCGTAAATGGGTTCCAGAATTAAAACATCTTGATTCTAAACAAATACACAATCCTTTTGGGGTTTTGAAAGGATCGGAGTTCAAAAAGTTAGGGTATGTACAGTATATGGTATACTTTAAAAAATAAAATAAAGGTCCTAAGATTTTTTCAATATTTTTTTCTTATCTTTAGATATCCAGAACCAATAGTTGATCATCAAAAAGCAAGGATCGTTGCATTAGAAAAATTTAAAAATGTCAAATAATAAATAAATACGCATTATTATGGCGCAGTGAATAAACAAACTTACCAAGTTGGGATGAGTGCGTAATTATTTAATCCATTTCAAGATAAATCCAGGGAATTTTTCTTTTCTTATTTAGCCTCACTTCTTTTCAAAGTCAAAATGTCTTCTCATCTTCCACCCGAGACTCTACAAAATATTTTTGACAAACTCGTATCGGAATGTCGTTCCACATTATTCCGATGCCTTTTGGTTAATAAATATTGGTGCTCAAACGCCGTCTTGATTATCTGGAAGGATCCTTTTAATTATGAATACTCGAGTAATAAATTTTTGAAGTTTTGCGTACGACTTTTACCGCTTAATGCAAGGGAACGCTTGGTTAATTCCAATGCACTACCATCTTTATTTTTAAAAGATGTAAACGTACCATACTTTGATTACTTTTCATTCATTAAACACGTAAATCTACCTGAATTATGGTTATCCATTGAGGAATGGTTCATTCATAATAATCAATATTTTTCCATGGATTATGGCCTTCAAGTGGAAAAGCAGTTGAAAGTATACAAGGAGTTACTCAAACACGTTGTTGATCGTTCTGAAAGTTTAATATATAATATAAATTTGGAAGATTGTAATTACACGAGCTTTTCTGTTCCATTTCTATTCGATTTATCAGAAGTCATTCCAAAAGGATCTCATCTTGAAGTTTTGCAATGTTTTACTTGGTGGCCAGGAGAGATTTTTGAGGATTTTATCAAGATATTTTCACAGGTTGACATGTTAATCCTTCATTGTAAAGAGGATAACGAAATGTTGGCCAATTTTTTAAATGTATCTAAAGGGCTCAAGGCTTTAAGGATTAATTCGACCATCGCATCTATTCCTTTAATTTCGAACGCTTTGAATCTTAAGGCGAGATCTTTAGAATATTTGGAGGTAAATGCAGGTGGTTCGATCTCGTTAGAAATATTCTCGGAATGTGATAACCTGGAATGTTTGATCGTTACAAAAGATGATGATTATTTTCTTCAAAATATTTTTGATGAGATTAAGGTCGAAGACTTCAACGATAACGATGATTATTTTGATGATGATGATGATGATGATGAGGGGGAAACGATCCTTTCCTACAATCATAATAAAGCGTATGACTTTGGGAAACTTTCATCATCCGCGTCTTTCAAGAATATGAGAAAGTTATCACTTAAAGATTATAGAAAGATCAATTTTAAAGATACGGCGAAGATCATTAGCACCACAAATTTTCATTTAACCAGCCTCTGTTTATTATGGGAGGAAGAATCTGATCCGGAAAACTTTTCATTACTGGTATCAACAATTATAGTGCATTGTCCTAAGCTAAAGAATCTTGAAATTATATTTAATGAGAATTCAGCATCGAAGATACTTTCATTATTATGTTCATGTGATAAGTTGAAGAATTTATATTTGAGAAACACCAAAGATTGGAATATCGACATGTGGATGCAAAATCTTGGACAAGTTATTCCAAAAACTTTAAAATCGTTAAAATTACAAAATTCTTTTACGTTCACGTTAAAATCTCTGAAAAAATTTTTATTTGAATGTGAAAGAAATTCGATAAATGGTCTACGATTTAATATTCAGGATGGAGGTTATTGGATTGAAGAAGAACATATCAATATTTTGAATGATTCCGTTGAGAAAGGTATTTTGGATGCTTCAAGTCAAACAAGTTGGATGGATCCAAGGGAATTCATGCAGCAGGTGTTGCTCGTTTTGGATGAGTAAGTTGCTTGAATTTCAATGAATTTTCGAAAGGAATTTTTTATTGATTTACCTGACCAAATTCTTATGATATTCACGCTTCAGACTTCGGAATGACATATCGATCACCGATCTTTTCTAGAAATGTTGATCGAAACCCATCTCTTTCTAAAAAAAAAAAAAAAAAAATTATCTTAGTAACTTTGTAATATTCCACGCGTTTTCGTAAATAATAAATATTAGAAATTGGAGGAGGAACATAGTCTGACGCTTAGACGATGATCATTTGTTGTAGTTTAAAGTTTGAACCAAAGATCAAATGAATTTATATATTACGATAAGAAGAATTATAAAATAAATACAAATGATTGTGATTTAGGCCGGCACTAAAAATTTGACATAAGACGATGTGACGCAGAAAAAATTTTCAAGTTTAACTTCGTTAGGAATTTGACTTGGTATTTAAAATTCACCATTCAAGTAATAAAATAATGACATTTTTTGTATAAATTATAAAGATTCGTATTAAATAGCGTGATAATGGAGTATAGGCACAAATAAGACGAAATAAAGTTAAAATCGAAGCTTATTTAATTATAATTACGCCTTTTATATTTAGAAAATATAATTATTTTATATAAAAAAAGATATTATTAAAACCTTGAATTACAGTCGATATTGATTACTTACGAAATCAATTTTAGCAAATATTTTCAGAAATTCAAAAAGAAATCTTTTACTCAGTGCTGCTCATAACCTGTTTTATGAATGATGGTCATCCAATTCGATCCAATTTCATTTAGAAAAAGATCCGAATTCGAATACAGCCGTTCTTTATAGAAAAAGGTCACATCAATTAGAACGTTTCTCAAACTTTGAACCGCGGATCATCCGATCGGATACCCCGATTCTCTGCGTATCTATTTAAGGAAATCATAAGTAATGCTATGCTGGGCTGGAAATTTAAGCCAGCTGAATATTCGCGCATTTAAATATTATTGATATAAAAGATTGAAGTATGTAATTGGTTTCACAGTATTTGTGATACAAATTTAAGGAAAAGAATAATATTTTGGTAACTTTCACAATTTGCCACTTCTTTATTCTGCCCAGTTTGGTTAGTATAAAAAACGGATACTTTTTTTTTTTGACCAAATTTTTTAGATTTTTTTTTTTTTTTTTGGGTAAAAAGGCGAATGTTCTAGGAAACATTTTAATAGAAATCCAAAATTGTATTTCTTGGGAAAAAAAAACAATAATATTATTTTAGCTAGGTTGTTTTAATTCCTTTTGATACTACAAAAGAATTATATATCATAAATAAAAAGGGATTTTCATAAACAATGTAAATAAAGGAAACGTTTCAAGAATTTTTTTTTGTGCGTTTAATGTGTGATACGACAAAAAAAAAAAAAAAAAAAAAATCACACGATAATGTTAAAAAAAGAGTTGTGCAACTTTTATTTAAAAAAATTGTTTTTAGCATTCAACATTTTCCATTCATTTTTTTATTTTTATTTTTTTATTTTTTCTTTTCTATCCGTTCAAATGAGCGAAGACATCATCATGACAGCCGACTTGACGAAAGGTTTATTGAGGGATCTTAATAAACTTCATGAATTTGATGAGGATTGTAATGTCATCCTCAAAATTGGTAGAGGGTTCGACATAAATAGTTTTAATGCACATACGGTAATATTAAAGGCCAGGTCACAATATTTTAAAAATGCCTTAAAGGATCTTAAAAGAAACAGCAAATTATTTAGGAAAGAAAATTTTCTCACTTTGGAAGTACCTCATATCTCTGCTGATGCTTTTAAAATTATTTTAAGGTTAGCGTTTTTTTAAAGGAAAAATTTTTTTTTTTTTTTTTTTTGTGCGAACTGTGCCATATTTAATAACCCAATGATATGTCACAAATTTATATTAATGTTTTTTAGATATATTTACACGGGAACCATTTCCTTGAATGATATCGCGAATCAAGAATGCGTACTATTCATGCTTGACTTGATAATTGCGGCCGATGAATTAGAACTTAACGATTTAGTGGATTACTTACAAGATTATATTATCGAAAATCTTTCAGATTGGGTTAAAAATAATTTAATTAAAATTTATCAAGCATCATATGGTAGAGAGGCAATTCAACAATTACGTAATCATTGCGTTCGCTTAATTGAGGATGATCCTCGATTAGTGTTTAAATCAGACCAATTTTATTTATTAAAAGAATCGAATCTAATTGATTTATTGAAACGGAATGAATTAGGTTTGCAAGAAATTGAAATTTGGAAGTATTTGATAAAATGGGGGGTTCAACAGGATCCTCCTATCGTGGATTTAGATATTAAAAATTGGGATCTTAAGGTTTTTACGAAATTACGAGATAGATTAAGTAATTTAATTCAGTACATTCGATTCTTTACCATATCCGCTGCTAATTACTTTGAAGAAATTCGTCCTTATGGAATGGTATTACCAGATCAATTGAAAGAAGATATAGAAAGGTATTATATCATACCAAATAGTTTACCACCCTCACATGCGCTACCACCAAGAATTTTGCCTAAGCGTTCAAAGGTTATGGTAAACCTACCACCACCTGTTTCGAAACCAAAGGAACTTAAGTCTGATGATAGTAATGATGGTGATGATAAAGCTAAAGTGCCTAAAAAAATACCTATTCCCGAGGACGCCATGTCCATTTCTTCGTCCCAGACGGATGAACAGATGATTCCTTTACGTATCTCTACGACAATTCATGCTAGAAACGATTCACAGTCCTCCCGAGATAGTTTATTATCACCAAGTCCAGACATAGATTTCGATTCTGTATTAATTAACAAACATCAAATTAAACGTATATCACGTTGGATTGATGGAACTTATAATTTAGGAATTCACGGTGACATAAATAATATAAATAGGTTTATTTTATTGACAAGAGGAAATAGGGATGGCATGTCAGGAGACGATTTTCACTCGCGATGCGATAATAAAGGACCAACCATAGTGTTGGCAAAAGTTGACAAGACCAATGTTATCGTTGGAGGATATAATCCCAATTCATGGAGTAGTTCCAACGAGTGGATTGATACGAATCAATGTTTTATATTTTCATTCAAATCTGACGGGTGCAGAGAAGGGATTGATGATATTATTCTGAGTAGGATAAAAAATCCAAGCGTAGCGATTTTTGACGGGGATAGTAATTACGATATTGGATTTAGTGATCTACAATTATTTTCCGGGAAATACGAACATATAAATTATGAAAAGAAACTTATGATTGAGAAAAATTTTACAATTATAAATTACGAAGTTTTTCAGGTGATAATGAACTAAAATATTAATATATATATTTTATACTATATGTATCATAAATTAAATAAATTAGCTTTATTTGTCACATAATTTTGTCATTATCTGCCCTGGAATTCGAATTCCGGATTTACATACATATTTACCGCAATTCGACCATCCATTTTACTTTCAATTTTTTTTTTTTGTTATATTTCTATTTATATATTTTTTTTTAAAAAAAAAAAAAATTTTTATCCGTGATACGAATTTTGGGTACAAAAGTGGGAAGATTTTTTTCTCGTCAAGGTCGTTTATTTTCTCATCATTTGTTTTTTTTATATTTATTATTCATTTTTTATATTATTTATTTTTTTTTTTTAAAAAAAAAAAACCATCATTCATTCATTCCATACAATTCAATAAAATTTATCAAGCATAAAATGACTGAAGCGGATCTAACATCGTTCTTATTAAAAGATATTGAATCTCTTTATGGGAACAATGAAGATTGTAATGTAACGATTAAAGTTAAGCAAGATAGTTTTAAAGCACATTCAGTAATTTTAAAAGCCAGGTCAGAATATTTTCGAAAATCTATTAACGAATGTTTGCAAAAGCGAATTAGCTTATTTAACAGAGGAGGTGATATTATCAATTTGGAAATCACAAATATGTCTCCAAGAGCTTTCAGAATATGTCTAAAGTGAGTCATTTCATCACTATGTGTGCAAGATTTGAGAAATCATCATTCTAACTACCTTTTTATTTTCGTTGCGGTAATATTAGGTACATGTATACGGGAAAGTTTTCCTTGGATGATTATGATAATGAATTCATTTTTAATTTAGCCATCGCAGCTGATGCGTTAAGCCTTCTCAATATGGTAAATTACCTTCAAACGTTTCTTATTGAAGAACAACTCAATTGGATTAAACAAAATTTGGTTTATGTGCATCAAACTTGTTTAATTCATGACAATTTTGCAGAGTTACAAGTTAGTTGTTGGGACCTTATCAATCAAGATCCTGCATTATTATTTCAATCAAAACATTTTCATAGATTAGATAAGGACATTTTATTAGATTTAATTAAACGTGACGATATCAGCTTACCAGAGGTCGAAATATGGCATAGTATAGTCAATTGGGGGATGGAACAATTACCTAGCATAATAGAACAAGATAAAAGTAAATGGAAAGAATCAGATTTTAATACATTAAAAGATCGCTTAAAGGATTTTATTCCGCATATTAGATTTTTCACCATACCTTCGGATGAATATTATAATAGAGTTCGTCCATTAAAAAAGTTATTATTACAATCGACAGTTGATCAGTTAGAAGAGTTTTATTTGGTGAGAAATCTTGCTCCACCAATTAACGAAAAACCTCGTAAGTGGAGAAGGAATCCTGCACCTTTGAGAAGATATGCTTCAATTTTTAAACCAAAATTTCATCAAAATCATAGGGATAAGGGAGAACCAGCTTCCGAATTTAAACCTGAAGCAGTTGACGAAGTTTCCACAAAACCGTTAGTTCCAAATAAATCCCCTCCACCATTACCAGTATTTCGTCTTCCCGATTTTAAATTTAATTCCAAATTAATCGATAATACGCAAATCAAACGTATATTAAGTTGGATTGACGGAGAATATCAAGCAGGTATTGAAAATTTAAATCCAAATAATAATTTCACCTTATTGGCAAGAGGAAGTAGAGATGGCATTAATCCAGAAGCCTTTACCTCACGATGTAAAGATAAAGGACCAACGTTAGTCTTGGTTTTGGCAATGGTTGATAAAACAAATATTATTATTGGAGGGTATAATCCTGTACCATGGAAAAGTACAAATGAATGGATTGAAACAAATGAAAGTTTTATATTTTCATTTAAATCTTATCAAAGTAGGGAAGGGATCGATGATATCATTTATAGTGAGATTAAAGATTCGAATGCCGCTATTTTTGATGGTGATGGTTATTATGGTATCGGATTTGGTTCCGATTTACATATATTTAGTGGAAAATATGTACATAAACATTATAAAAAAAGAATTATAAATGAGGGAGATTTCGCTATATTAGATTATGAAGCTTTCCAATTTAAAAAAAAAAATATTCAAGTAAATAATGTTTTCGTTGCATAATCACGTGTCATGTGATCTATGGTCACATAATTGCCACAATCATCGGAAATTCGATGAAATTTTTTTTTATAGCATTTCGCTGAAATCTTTAATTATTTGATGTACTTGTTTAAAGGCGTCGACTATATTATAAATGTAACTTCTTAAATTGATTTTAATTGGCAATTACATGTCAATTCATTAGTATATTTTTTTTAAAAAAAATTTATTGATTAAACATTTAAAAGAAAAAATATTAATTAATCAAAATATGTTATATAAGCAATAATAAAGTAAAAAAAAACGTGTTAGATCTAAAAAGTGATTTTGTGGGATTTGGAATGAATAAAAAATATATATATATATATATATATATATATATTTTATTATAGTGATTATAGCTGAATAAACACCTAATGTGGCCAGGGAGGAGGTAAACCTAATCCCAATTTAAAGCCTAGTATAGTTTATTCATAGGTCTTCGCATAGGTTGGCACTAAGAAGCAACCGGCTAAGATACTACCCGGATCTTGCCGCATCTACAACCTTATGTTGTTTCTACTTCCCCGCCAATCAAATTATTACGATCTGGCTCTATATTTGCTACTGTAATACCAGATAAACCCTTATGGCAGAGTTGGGAATTTTGTGTATACTAGATAAAATTACCACTGTACTTGTACTGTACTTGTACTAATTTTTATATTAATTATTATAATGTACTAACTGTACTAACTGTACTAATCATTGTACTAATATTGTACTTCCGAACCCTGCTTATGGTTGCAAGCTTTTTTTCACTTAGATTTGACATCCTGTGTGCCCTTTTGAGGGGGCTTTTTGCACAGGTATCTAAGGGTCTAGGTACTACCAGAGATGGATAGAGGGATCACTTTAAGTCATATAGGAGTGTCACTTCTATATCTTTATCTAACTAATGCTGCAGGGTTCATGGGATTGCGTGACTACGAGATTTGCCTAAACGGTAAACTAGCAAGATGATTAAGTACCTATATTGTGAAAAGAACCCAGGAATCAAACTAAGCCTCTAACCCTAGTGATAGTTTGATTAGACAGTGCTGCGGTGTGTAATGCAATCTATTATCACTGTTGATCTAATCTACTAAATTTTAGTCAATCACTTCCTTAATTTATATACAATCTTATGATCATATACAGAAATAAGGGTCCCTGCTGTGTGAGACGTAAGATTGTATCCATTACAGACCAATCAGCAAAGGCTAAGTTTCTGTCGATCTAAGGCTTTATTTGCATTTACATATTTTAACGACATACAGTATTTAGGCATGATCAACATTGATTGACAGATCTATCAACCAGATTTATACGCATGTTAATACATACATCTATTATTTTAGATACATATGAAATTCTTATAAAAATCATCTAATTTTATATATCAGCCGATATTTGAACTGATGGCCTATCACTATATAATGAAACTTTAGCTTATAGAAGATTCACAGTTTAATCACTGAGTCAGGGATGCTATCCCAAAAAATATATATATATTAAAAATACTGTAATATTAGGAAAGCATTTGTGCTACTTTCTTGACTTACTATACCGATTTTGTAGTTATTTTATAATAGGATCGACATTATAAGTCAAGAAAGTATGTTGTATAGGGTTAATAAGGTAATTTTTGCCCCAGTAACACTGACAAAAGTTTTGCAATCACATGATAATAAGCCTGCATTATGCATAACCCCTAATAAGAATGTAATATGATATAACAGGCATAATTAAAGATGGTATAGCAATTGATTTCAAATTTACAAAATGTTGCAACATAAGCTAAAATTAGTTGCAACATATGTTGCAACATTATAAGTTGCAACATATATAGGTTAAAATTAATTGCAACGTAAGTTGCAACATTAAAAGTTGCAACATATTAATTACAGTTCCCATCTTTAGGCATAATAAATAACTGCTTGTTATGTGATCGTGAAATTTTTGTTGCAAAATATTCTGCAGACATATCTGGATATTTGATCGAAAGCCATTTGACCGAAAATTATTTGTCACCCGTATGCATAATATAAATAACAATTTTATAGTAACCGTATCAATTGATGTGTAATGTTTAATGTGATGACAAATAGATTCAGTCAAATGGTAATCTTTTGCAAATATATAATACTGTATACTGTATTTACAAATTATTATATTATAAACCTTTGTAATATTTGCATTTTCATTGAAGTATTTAAAAGTTTATGGTTCTGTAATAATTATTAAATATTATAGTTAAAATTCTTTGTAGATTTTACAGTCCAATAAACCATTAGAATACTTCAACTATAATATGCTAAAGATATTATAATTTAGTAAATATTTGAAGTATTTCAACTGTTAGTATTTTACATTAAAATATTAATACAATGAAGTACTTTGTATATTTATAGATTAATTTCTAAATTTGAAAAAATTAAATTATTAATTATTTGCAAAAAATATAAATAATAAAAAATTGATTTTTCAAACCTTTCAAAGAAATCTTATAGAATAAGTAAATTACTATTAATAATGTGAATTTGAAGTTTAAAAAACTTTTAATATTTGTTTATATTGCTAATAAAATTTCAATAAATTATTTTCAATCTGATATAAATTTCTAAAGTATTATACCTCAATAATCTTTACAATACTATATTATATAATAAACTTTGAAGTATTACCTCAAAATAATCTTCAAAATATTATGCTATAAAATAATGTAAACCTGCGATGAAGTAGTAACAGTAGTAATCTATGAAGTATTATAAGAATATAGATTTTTGTAATAAAACTTACTAAATAATTTTCTGATGTTATATAAATCTTTAATTTGGCTTATTTTTTTTTTATTTTTAATGTTTAATATATTTATATTTAGATTATATTTCTTTTTACAAGTTTTTTACCATATAAGACATTCTAATATTCTTAGAAGCAAAATTTTCATTTATTTATATGATTTATAATATAATTCTAGAATTATCATCAAAAATAATTCAGATTATATAATTAGATACATATGTTTAATGATGCTTATAGATTTAATAAAATAATCTTAATTTAAGATAATAACATATAATATATTATCTAATATTATTTTATTATATGTATTTATCCTAGTGAATAGCAATTGACTATGATCAAGGCTAATTTTTTGGCTATTGTCTAATTTAGTTAATTAGTTAAAAACAATTAGTAAAACAGCCAAAATGGTCAAGTATTACATGATTTTTTATATATAAAATAAAAAATATACAATCTTGATTAATATTTTTCATTTCTTATAAATCAATTACAATATGATAAATTTCATTAATTTTTAATCAACTAATTATGAGAAAATTGCAATTGAATTTTGAAATTCAGATACTTTATTTTAAGTAAAATTTATTGAATTAAAATATTAGCCGATAATCAATTGCAATATCTTATAATTAGCTAAATAGAAATCAATGAAATTTAGCATATTATATTTATCTATTCCTGAAGATTGAACAATAGTTGTTTCATAAGAAAATAAGCAATATGGTATATTTTTATTTTTTTAAATTTTTATATAAAAAATCATATGATATGATATTATTTCTACTATTTTGATATTTTAGATATATTTATATATATCTTATAAAATTTTATTATATTACCATTTGATGCAAAAGCTTATTATAATAATTCTAATAAACTATATTTTATCCTTTTATAATTACTGATTATTAAATTATTGGTATTTAATTTATTTGAATTAGAATTATTAGATAGATATATATAAATATATATTTGGCTAATCAAAATTTGAAAAAAAAATTGTCTATTTTAGTTATTTTGATTATAGTCAATACTGGCCAAATGATCAAATGCTAACCTAATTTATTCTTCTTTCTAAATAAGATATTCTAATCACGTAAATACAGATTATTTTCTTTATATAAAATTCATATATCAGTATAAAAAAAATATATATCAATATAATAAACAAATATAATAAATAAGAAATTATAATAATTAAAATTTAATTATTTAAATGACTTATTTATATTACAAAATTGATTAAATATTTCTTAAATATTCAAAAATTTCAAATTTTATATTAAAGTATATTAAAATCATATTTTAAAATTATATATTTTAAAATTATACTTTAAAAATCAATGTTTTTTTTTAAAATTAAAGTATAATCATGATTCATATCTTAAGAATTCATGAAATATATTATGCTTTGATAATAATATATATTATTATGTAGTTTTTTATAATTATACTTTTACAAAAAAAAATTTAAATTTTTATGAAACTCATTAATGCATTTAAATTTTTTGTAAAGATATTTTACTCTTTAGTAACTTCTATAAATAGTGATACAACCCTTAAAAATTCAACTAAGTTGTTTCTCTTATCACCATATTTACTTTATTAAATAAAATATGTTAATATTCTAAAATGAGTTGCTAAACCTTTTTATTTAATCTTAAATTTAACAATAAACTGATTTATAATTCACTAACAAATAAATTTCAGAAGTTCTTTAATACTATATGTATAATATTATAGTTAAGATAGAAAATAGTACTTCTATCTGTACTGCTATTTATAATGAAATAATATAAGATTAACATAAAATTAAGAATAAAAGTAAGCCAGAAATAGATGATATAATTAAAAGTTATAGAACCCATCTAAAGATAATGCAGCAATTGATTTTAAATTTACAAATTATTACAATATTAGCTAAAATTAGTTGCAATATATGTTACAATGTTATAAGTTACAACGTATATAGGTTAAAACTAATTATAACGTAAGTTATAATATTAAAAGTTGCAACATATTAATTACAGTTTACATCAGCATGGCAGACATTTGTATAATTGGTCAATTTTTATGTAGATCATTTCCTAATTATCAATGAGGTGATTAATTTTGATTAGCTCAAATTTTATTATTAAAT
>CAMKVN010000696.1:0-25018 GCA_946474995.1 Funneliformis geosporum
ATGTTTGTGTAGTTGTATATCCGTCAATATTGGTGCTAGAAAGATGCAATTTATACCATTCGAATCCCCTTATAGAGTCGAATCGAATGGTAAAATTTACATCGAAATCCAATCACTAGATCTCTAATTATTTGCGAATATGTATTTGCACGAATTACTCACAAATTACATCACAAATCACATGATTTGAATTGCGGAATTGCGGATTACTATGCATAATTCAATTCAAAAATCTGCAATATTGCAGATTTGAAAAAACAATTGCAGTACCATCCTTAGTTCTATCGAAATGAATTTTTTTATCATTTCTATAGAATGAAACTTCTATTATTCTTTTAAAACTATGTATATTATTTTATCTAAATGATTTTTTTATACTTTCTTTAAAAAAAATTTGTTAAATTTTTCAGCTCGACTTTGGTCTCGAGTTTGTGCTCGAGTTTTGCTCAACTTTAGGCTCGAGTTTAACTTGAGTTATCTCGAGCTGAGTCAAGCTTAACTTGAAACTCAACTCAAGTTAAATGAGTCAAATTTTTTATGACTCAACTTGACTCAACTTGACTCAACTTGACTCAACTCATTTGACTCAAAAGTTGGCTCAGCTCAAATTAAACCTAAACTTTCTCAAACATTAAAAATCACAAATTACACCAAATTAATCATATATTTAATATTAAAATTATGTAATATATATATTAAATTGTTGATAATCATTATCCCTAAACATGATAATTTAGATATTCAAAAAAAAATTTTTAACAAACCTCAACCTCATCCAGTCTTGAAGAAACATCATAATTGATGATCATGATTAAACTATAAAAATTATGACTGTCTGATAGACCAGCCATATTATACCATATTATATAAGTCAGATTTTAACAGTAGCATTTTTTTTTATAATTTCATTCTTTATTTTATTTATCTTATCTATATTCTCAATAAAATTTACTGCACGCCAGTTTTTAATCTTAATTTTAATTTAGAAATAATCATAAGTGTGAAATATATGACAATAATTAACATGTGATGAGATGTGAACAATGAAAACATTAAATGTCCTTTATCGCTTTTTATTAATGTTAGAAATATTTGTTTCTCTACTTTATTTTCTATGGTAATAAAAACTTATGAAAAAAGAACGATAAAATATTTATGCGGCGGATTATGATGGAAACACGTGGTATTAAGCATCTAAATTTTTTTGTATTACTTAAGAATTTTAAAGAGTATTTGATTTAAAAACATATCCTTTACCTTTCCTAAATATAACGTTTCCAGTAAAAGCAAGTCATGAGATATAGTAAATCATATGATCCGTAATGTGATTTTACTGGAAACGCTCCCATATGTGTTCCATCTAATCCATCTAATTAATTTATAAATGTATATTCATCTTTAACGAGAATCTTTAACTCTTTGAAGATAAAGTAAAATTTGTGCAGCTTTAAGTTCAACAATTAATAAATTATCATTTGGACTTTAACAAGACGGCGGGTAAGGGCCGAAATTCTTGGAACCAGTTAAAATCTAGTTCTTTGATATGATGAAACTCCCATAACCTAATACCGAAACAACAAACAAATTTCAACATAACCTAGTTAAGACTCACTTGATTAAATCAAAAAAGGTGGATTTAAATATAAAAATTAGAATTCTGATCTGTCATAGAACGGAGCCGTGTCACTATTGTTACTTTGCTTTTCCCCAATGTTACACCATGTTTATATTATGTGAAAGGTCCCCTTAAGTTCTCAAAGAACGTTATTGGTTTTATATAAAATGATTTGTAATGTTTAAAACCGGTTTTTATTAAATAATTACGTCAAAGTTGAACAAAATTATATATAAGATTATTACTAAAAAAACAAAACTTATATCCGCAAGTATCCTGTTTGTACTATGCGATCAAGCAAATTCGTAAAATGAGTTCACATTAGAATTCTTTAATAATATTTGTATTACATAAAAACTGTTTTTCTAATTAAAAAAGCAAATTTAAAAGATGCCCTTGTCTATAATCATCATTAGGATTAAAATCTTAAATTGTATCAATTATATTCATATTCCCAATGGTCAATTAACTATTAATGCGAAGGTCGTTACACGGCAAATTAGCTTTTACCAATTAGAACCAAGTTACTTACTCGGAATGTTGTAGCACGTATCAAAACAACATTATGTGGATATCGCGTTAATCCTGTATTCCACATCTGTGGGATGTTTGAAATATGTTTCTTTTCATTTTTTTTTAGTAATACCGAAACCTAAAATATGTATCAAATTTGCAACATGCGTAATTTAAAGAAAAGAATAATCTTTGTGGCATATTTATGCTTGACTGAATACTGAGGCCCCATCCACATTTATCTACTCCCACTTCCATGCACATAAATTCTCATTACTTTTATCACATAACAAAGTAATTATCCAGGAAATTTTATTTAAATCAAAAAAACTTTTTTTTTACGAACCTGAAAGGTCATGTGATTTCAATTGATTATTAATAAGTAAACTTGTAAACCTAAAATAATTCTATTCATGTCGTATGTTGCAAACAATTAATTTAATTTTTGGCGTGGAGAAAGAAGGAAATTTAACAACAAATTTAGACATACCAATTTATGCAAGGACAGGTGTTTGGTAAGTTTGTTTATTCTCTTTATTTATTTTCAATATATGCACAGACACAGGGGATGATCGGCCAAATCCACTTTCGTCTTGGTGAAATATGAAATATGAGTATGGTAAGTCGGAGTATGCTGCGCCTATAAAGTTCGACTTTGTGATAGCCATGGTTTTTGCCGAAAGGGAGGTCTCATCATTATTCAAGTAATAAATAAGTCTTATTTAGGAACACTAATGTATGTTATGTTCCCGATAGAATTCTTTTTCATTTCGAATCCTCTCAATTTTTACGAGATCTTTTCTCATTGATTATGGTAACAACATACACAAATAGACCATAAAGCTTCTAACATACAAAGGATTTGACAAAAAATTGAGAGAATTATGTAATGGAAGTTCCGACATTTATTTGTAACACACGCCTCTTCATAAAAATAAGAATAAAATAGTACCTATTGATGCAGCAATATTTACTGCAAATAAAATGAATTTACCAAATTAAAGTATTATCGATTTAAAGTTATCATTTGTATCATTTGAAAAAAAAAAATTTCTTTCACCCAATGATACCTTTTTTAAAAAAAAAAATTTACTTGTTTTTTATCCTTTTTTTAGGGGATTCTATAGAGGTAATGTTTTCAGGGTGTGATTTTTTAACGGCAATAAAATTCAATCTCCTGCTTATGCAATAAGAAATAAGCCATTATGTTATGAATTTTGCCGAATATTTTTTTTTTATTACAATAATCTTTTATTGGGCAAAGAAAGGGTTTTGGAACTTCACGTGATTTACAAAATAAGATCTTCCGTTTCAGCCTGCGTTATAGACAGGACAGGTATTTACATGTTTCAAAGGACATCTCATCTTTACCTATTCTTACCCTTTTTCCTCTATATTGATGGGCCAACAAACAAAAAAATTTGGATTATGCTAGAAAGAAGGTCCTAGCAGTTTCTTTATATTTGACACGTGCCTCTTTTTTTTTACGCCAATATTAAAAAAAAGATTGGGGTAGAAATTTTTTTTTTTTGGTAGTAGATTATGTATTCTAATCAGGCTTAACACGACTCTCCCTAAATTTGTGCTATATTTTGAGCACAAGATCAAAACATGACATTTCATTTGTTTGTGACCATTATTACCATATGATTTTCAATGAAAAACAATATAAAAAAAAAAATTCACGAAATTTCAAAAATGATCGTGAAATGTGCACATAGACCCGTTTGTAGTGGATTTTCCCCCTAGTTTCTTTTCTGTTGTTTTTCTGGGTGCTTTGATAGGCGATCACCTTTATTGGCTGGCGTAAATCATAAATCATCATTTCATTGTAACATTCATTGTCTCTTAATCGGCGTATTGCAAAAAAAAAACCCTTTTTTTTTTCTCTTCTGATTACCAGATGTAGACCTTGTGTTATATGTTAAGTATATGATAAGACCATCGTAAAGACCCTTTAGGGTACATGAAAGGAGAACATCGAGATCAAAAATTTTGATTTGTTTTTTTGGTGAGGTTACTCGTGATCAAAAATTACTTTTTTATGGGGGAAATTCGTGAAGCATTTAAGGGTACACACCACCTATTTTTGGCGTTGAATTTGATAAAAAATTTTATATATACCACATAATTTATATCGGGAAATATCGACAAAAAAAATATTTTCAAATTTCTTCATTTTATTTTTTCATTTTTTCGTTTCTTTTTTATCTTGCTTTGCAAAATGACAACGGAAACGACCACTATAACTTTTAAATCACTTCATTTAAATCCTCCAACCAGGTATCTATCTATTCCGATATCATTAAATCTAAACAAGCGGACACCACAACCCACAACTTTATCCGTAAGCCTCAGGTCACAACCTACGTCCTTTAAAGATGATGATTTCGGTCTTTGCGAGGAGTGCAATAGACCAAATTCATCAAAGGGTTATTGCTCCTCATGTAGTTCTTCGCATTTTCAAAGGAACTTTGATAGATGGACTAGCGGGAATAATGACATTGATAAATTGATAAAATCAACCCAGACATCTAATAGGCAAGTCTTTATAGAGTGGGTACCGTACGATGATTTACGACAAGTCAAATACATCTCCAAAAGTAGTTTCAGCACGATATATTCCGCTACTTGGACAAAGGGCCCAATTATGAGTTGGAATCGATCAAGTGAAGATTGGAACCGTGGCAATGAAATCAAAGTTGCATTAAAAAGATTATATAATTCTCAAAACATTTCTAAAGATTTCTTGTATGAGGTAATCACCCTTTCTAGTCGTTTGCCATTCAGATCAAGGCGCAGTAATTTACTAACAGCTTTTTTCTCTCTTTTTATCCTTTACTTTAAGCTCGAGGTTTCGTTACTTCATTGTTCTCATCATCAACATAAAGAGATTATGCCGATATATGGGTTGACGCAAGATCCCATAACAAAAGATTACATGGTGGTAATGAAATTCATCGAACGAGGAAACTTGAGGAATTTCATAAATGATAATTTCTGTTCACTTTCATGGTCGCAAAAACTCGAATTGCTTCATTCAATTGTCATCGGGTTACATGAAATCCACTCATCGGGATTAAGCCATAATAATCTTCATTCTGGTAACATCTTTGTAAAAAAAGATGAAGGTAATGGAGATTTATCGGCAATCATATCGGATTTAGGGATGTCGGGTCCAGCTGATAAATCATATGATTTATGCAATTCACGAATCGATACATTCGGTGTGATACAATATACGCCTTCCGAGATTTTTCATGGTCGTATTTACACAAAGTATTCCGACATTTATTTTTTTGCAATGTTGATGTATGAGGTCTCGACCGGATTACCACCTTTTATCAAAGTTTCAATTGACAAATTGAATGATTTGATGTTTGATATCTGCGATGGTTTTAGACCCGACTATAATTCCAAGGACTTGCCAAGGTGTTTTGAAGAGTTAATGAAAAAATGTTGGGATGATGATGAGTATAGCAGGCCACTCGCATCTCAATTGGTTGATATTATTGGAAATTGGATAAGCGAACTTAAGGAAGACAAGATGTCGCAGTTTAATAGGCGTGGAAATCTGATTCGGTTGAAATATCCTTCAAGCAAATACGATATTTATAAGAGTCAACGAATTAATACCACTGATTTGGGCGATGAAGATTTTGATCATGATAGCGAATCAAATTTCGATGAGAATGTTGAAAGTGATGAAGGTAAATTACATGATGAACCTTAATGATTTACTTTTTGATTAAGCATGAGTATACACTCTAAAAAAAAATTAACATTCCTTTATTATCATTGTAGACATTGAATTTAATGCAGATTTCGAACGAAGAGGTAATATAACATATTAATTATGAGAATGTTTTGTTTTTTAAAAAAAGAAATTTATTAAATAAATCGTTTCTTTTTTTAGCTCAAAATAAATACGTGACGATAAAACGAAGCGATATAATGAGATGGATCGAAAACATCGACAATACTTTTGATCCAGAACGGTTGTTACCCTAGACAATCTTATGAAAAAAATCAAAAAAAAAAAAAATGAAAAAAAAGAAGCAAAACTGTATATATTTTAGATATTATCATTTTATCATCTCATAACACATACCAAAATCAAAATTATTATATTATATTTTAATATTAATATCAAAAAAATAAAAAGTATTTCATATCATAATTGTACTTTAAATTGAATTGCTCATCTGTTATACATCATTCTTTTCGAAAAGACGCGTCATTTTAATTGTGGTGATTTTTCACTTAGACTATTAGGGATTAAATTTTGACGCCATGTCGATCCCAGTGACGAACCTATGATCTTATAATTATGCTATGGCTAAATTGTTGACGTTATCGATTAACTAGGAAATGTCTTGGTAAATATCGCAGTAAAACAAATGTTTATAAATACCCAAAATTTTCAATTTTTTTTACCAATCAATCCAAAAGTAATTTGAAAACAAAAACAATCTATAATTTCAATATTAATCGCAAAAAAAAATGACAGGACACAGAGACAGGCATTGGGATTCGGATAATCGATTTGAAAATAAGATTACGAGATTTATTGATGATTTCCTAGGTGATGCTAAAACAAAATTTCGTAGTGTTGGTAGCGGTGGTGGTGATGGTAAATGGGTCCCAGCTATTGATGTAACAGAAAATGAGAGAGAGTATACGATCATCGCCGACCTTCCGGTGAGTTTTTTTTTTGATCTTTTTTTTTTTTATTAGGATTTGTTTTTATTTTTACCGTTTTCTTGATAAAAAAAACTTTCTCTTTAGGGTGTCAATAAAGAAGATGTCGATATCGAATTTCATGATTCAATTTTGGTTATCTCTGGAAACCATAAACACGAATCAGTTGATTTTGCTCCACAAGAGATAAATGTTAAACAACAAAAAACCGATCCCAATTTCCAACCAAATCAACAACAAACTGATCAATACCAACAAACTCAACAATCACATCAGCAAAGACCAACCGAACATCAATCAAATCAACAGACAACCGAATTTCAATCAAATAAACAACCAACCGAATATCAATCAAATCAACAACCAACTGAATATCAAACGAATCAACAACAATATCATCAACAACAACAACCAACTTCACAAAACGATCAACGACGAGGCGAATATCAAGAATTCCATCGATTAAATAAATCTCAACAAACACCGCAAACTAATGGAAATCAAGGAACTTACGAAAAACTTCATATACAAGAACGTCGTTATGGTCCATTTTCCAGATCAATTCAATTACCAACCAATATTAGAAATGATGTAGATTTCAATGCGAATTTAGAAAACGGTGTATTGAAAATTAGGGTACCCAAAAATAGTGAAAAACCCAAGAGAAAGATTAGAATCTCTTAAATCATTAAGAAATAGGATGTTGAAACATCACATCAAATTAACATATTTTTATTATTATTCATTGTATTATTATTAAATTTTCTCATCATTAATTATCACCATTATTTATTTTACAAAAATAAAACGTTTTTTTTTCAAAATTTTTCGTAATTAATATACTAAAATAAGCAATTTGAATAACGAAAAGCAATTAATAAATTCACTTTTGCCGCGTTAAGCCTTGGAAAACGACATTGACGTTTAATGGCTAACGACAGATTCATTTGAAAATTTTATAATTTCGGTCAAACTACATACTTGACGCTTAATCTTGGCCGAGATTATTAAAGACGTGTAATTTTTGTTCATTCAAACTAACTCACAATGCGAGTTAAATTACTAATCCATCGCGTTTGCTAAGGGTAAAGTCAAAACTTCTATGATCAAAAGCTCCAAGAGTGTGGTATTGATCACTTTCATTATTTCTTTCAGAATGTCAACGATTCAGGTTTATGGGCCATCCAAGAAAATCCTTTTGGTTTGGTCTGTACAACAAAATATGGGGAAAAAAATATTATGTTCCACAAATTAATATAATATTAATTTAGATTAAGAAAACCTAATTTAATCTCGTATAATAAGATGAAGAAGAAAAAAAAATATCAGGGCATCCAATAGAACGTATACCATGGGAAAATCTCCTGAATTTTATTGAATTAGGAAACCCAATCAAAAATAACTACTTGTAAACTGTAAATTCGAAAATTATGTAATAGAGTCTATAATAAAAAAAGTAATTTTCATTATATTGACGTTATTTATAACGAGAGAACTTATTTTGTATCAAACTGATTTGACAACTGATACTTATAATTATTTTTAATGAATTAATTCGTTATTATCATTAAGACGTTCATTATTTATTTTGACGGATTATGCAAATATATTTAGTTTACATATTATATATAAAATAAAAAATAACTTCTATAACTTCGATAACATGAATTTACTTCCATCATCATCACCTACAACATTGATCATCTCAATGACTCCATCGTTGTTTGGATCATTTGTTTCTCGTTTTGAAATCTCTCGAACATTATCATTATTATTAACCTTAGAATTCCTTACTCCATATACAAAGTAAATCAATAATCCGACCGCCATCCAAATAAATAATCTTTCAATTGCTGCTTTATGAGCCGAAGCTAATAATAATATGTCAAATGCAGATCCTATGATAGGCACAAGATAGGGGCCTCCCGGTACTTTGAACTTTCTTGGAACATCTGGTGCATATATACGTAATATTACCACGCCAACATTTACCAAAAGAAATGCAAATAATGTGCCAACCGATGTTAATTGTGTCAGTATGTCTATGGGAAGTAACGCTGAAGCTATTGCGCAAAAGATTCCGGTTATTGCTGTAATAATGTAAGGCGTTTTAAATCTAGGATGAATCTTGGAAGACTTTGTAAAAAGTAACCCGTCGCTAGTAAGGGAAATAAAAAAAATTTTTTTATTGATTAAAGAGCAATTTTATTTAATTATTTATTATTGAGCGAGACTTACTGTGCCATCGAATAGAAAATACGTGTTTGTGCTAAAAGTGTCACGAGATTTCCGGATACTAATCCAAGCATGGCCCCCAAATCCACGATTATCCCAAGCCATCGCATATTATTTTTCTCGGCAGCCGAAGATATTGGAGCTGGAGAACCCAACTCACGAAAAGGAACCATCCCAGTCATAACGGTGCTTAATAAACAAAAAGAAGGTTTAAATTATTTAATTACCGAATAGAATCCCTCTTTTTTTTTTTTTTTAAAGAAAAAAAATAAAATAAAAATAAAAATAGACTTTATGCAAACACTCACGAAACAGCAATGTATAAAACAGTGCAAATTGCGAGACTTCCTATGATTCCAATAGGCAAATTTATTTGAGGATTTTTCACTTCTTGAGCGGTAGTTGAAACCGCATCAAATCCGATATAAGCAAAAAACACTACAGTTGCACCGGAAAGTATTCCCGTAAAACCAAATTCCGTAAATTTTCCTTCATTTTGTGGTACGAAAGGTTTATAATTTGCCGTGTTAATCTTGGTACTACCGGCTATAACAAATATTACGAGAATAAGAACTTTGATTCCCACAATCAATGTATTGAAATTAGCAGATTCTCTTATGCCAATAATAAGTATTATAGTTAAAAATATTGTTATAGCAAATGCCGGAACATTAAAATATGAGCCAGGTACTTTTTCGAATGCACTAGTGGTTTCATTATAAATTAGTGGAGCGACCGTCCAAGCAGGAGGAATATGAATTTTAAACGCGTGTTCAAAGAAATGCACAAAGTACTCTGAGAAGCCTAAAGAGATATGAAAACAATGGTTATTTCACGACGACACGAATATATAACTGACGCAAGCAAACAACTTACCTAAGGCTATGGATGCTGATCCTAGTTTAATAAGGATTTTTTTGTTAAATTATAGTTATTTATTTGTATATAAAGCTTTAAACATCAATATTATTACTTACCAAAAAGATACTCTAAAATGAGATCCCATCCTATGATCCAAGCCAAAAGCTCGCCCATTGTTGCGTAAGTATAAGTATACGCGGACCCGGCAACCGGAATCATCGAAGCAATTTCCGAATATGATAAAGCTGCAAAGGCTGATGCTATTCCAGAAATGATGAATGAAAATATCACTGCTGGTCCTGCATTGTATGCTGCTGCTTGTCCTATAAACAATTAAACAATTAATATATATACATTTATTTATTTTTATTAAGGAAAACATTAACTTTACCTGTTAATACGAATATACCCGTGCCGATAATTCCTCCTATACCAAGCATAATTACGTCCCATGCACCAAGCGTCCTGTTGAGTGCTGAAGTACCATGATCAAATTCGATTTTATCCAAAGTTTTTATTGTAAATAATTTTCGAATGCGATATTTCCATTTTGATTCTCCTGGCTGTTGTGGCGCGCCAGAAGTGTAAAACGTGTATCCTTTCATCATTACTTTAAATTACACGATAAAATTTTTTTTTTAAAAAAAATAAAATAAAATAAGTATCCGAATGAGGGAAATAACAACACTATTTATTATAATTAGACCGGATCAGACCGGGAAAACGCAATTTCTATTCTAACCACAAGTGCAAAATAACTAAAATAACCTTAAACTAACCGTATTACCAAAAGGTTGGTCAATTACAATCGTTTTCATAGCGTATGGACACTCGACAATCTTGTTGAGAATTCTCAATCAAATTGAAGATTTCCGGTTTGTGTTTTCGATAAACTTTTTGATTTTAACGCAACAAAAAATCATGATATCATTATGAGATAGATATTAATTGACGTTTTAAGGAAATTTAATACCACATCCCTTTTAAAGGTAATACTATTCGGAATCGATTTTTTCTTTTCGAAATATAGAATAGAATTAAATTATTACTCTTATTGTCTCACGGTAACCTTTATTGGAAGCAATTATATAAATTCATAAATTTCTGCGACGATCAACCTTCAATTTTGGCGAGTTAAAGGCACGTGAAAATATTATTTGTTTAATTAAATTTATTTTTACCTATCCTTATTCATAATTTAAGCTCAGCCCGCTTTGAAATAATCAAATTTGTGAATGTTTTATCAATAAAATATTCATGGAGTAAATAAAACCTGTTATTTGAGGTAACTGACCGTTTCAAATATTCTAGAGATGTTCTCTCTCTTCAGGCAGAAGGAGAATAAAAAAATTACCTACATTATTTATTTTTAAAGGATTGTTCTGTGAGCAAAAAAAAATTAATTATGCCCATTATCTTTCTTCATTTTGATATTTATAAAATGAGCCGTTGAAATAGCAGCTAATGTGAAATTATCTCAATACATCTATCTTGAAATCTGCTAATTTCGTCATCTCTAAATAAAAATACCGGAATTCACGGTTATATGATTCAGTTTGAGAGATTCCATTTTTAGAATACAAAAAAATATTATAATTACAAAATAAAAAACAATTATTCGTCTTATAAATAAATTAAAAATTTATTATATGCTAATAGAGTTGTATATACTTCAATAATAAATCAAAAATAACCATCTTTTTATAATATAAATTCCAAATTGGTTAAAAATTTTCAGATTGTTATAAATTTAATTATATTTAAATATTTATCAATTTTATTAAAAAATAATAATTTTTGTGTTTGTTAAATATTAGTATTATAATCATTATATAATATACCATAATGCGCACAATGTAATTAATAATAAAAGCTTTTTTAGTAAATCCAGTAGGTGCGGGACGTTGCATTTTGCTAGGTTTCGGTCCTAAAAGATCTCTTTGGGCCAGATCCCTATGATCGAACTTGAAATAAATCAAAGTTTAATTTTATATAAAATTGATTTCAATATTATTATCGCTAACTATCATCGCGGTGGCAGCTCATTTTAGAATGGCATGGTAAAATCGAAAAGTATACTTCTATTTTGCTTAGACGACTTATAATTATCATATATGGGGCCTTTGCAATAGAAAGGGGGGAAACAGCCGGAAAAATCAAAAGTGAGTTAATGCTAAATTTGAACATATTTCAGCATAAAAATCATATTTGGCATATAAAGTAAAATTAATTTTTTCCGGCTGTTTCCCCCCTTTCTATTGCAAAGGCCCCATATATATGGGAGGTGGTCAGTAGAAAAGGGAAATCTAAAATTTTATATTTTGTTAATTTTAGTTATTAAGTAATTTTATGCACGAGTGAGTGAAGTGGTTCAATAATATAAAATTTGACCAAAATTTGGAATTCATTGACTGCCTCCCATATTTCACTGAGACTGGTCTTATCAGGATCGATACAACGCTAAAATTACTACATAAATATTATTTACATTGAATTTCGATTCTAAAATTCGAGCTAATTGAATAAATTATCTTTTCTTGTTTATTAAGTTGAATTACTGCAGAAATATGTACAATTAAGAAATTTTTTTTTATCGGACGTTATTGATTCAATAGCAAATTTTGATGGTATATTTCTCAATTATTTACATTATTTACATCTAATAAAGTTAAATTTCATTCGATTCATTTAATTATGTGGAATTTTTGTGAATTACTGAATTTTATCATCACGTCTACCTAAATAATGAATGTGCAAAACTTGCCAAAATATGAAAGATTTTGAACCTCAGAATTCGTGCCGAAATGTGAGAGATTACGTGCATTATCCGGATGTTGCAAACTCATTCAGTATAGAATCCTGAATTCCTTTTCCTTTAGAGCTATGACGGTAAAAATACCTTTAAACGATTCCACACTAAAAAACTTGAATAATTATATGCTGTAAATGTATGCGTAATTTGTCGTGACAAGTAGGGAAAGCAAGCAAAAAACAAAAGTTGGAATTTGAGGAAATTTCAAACAGAAGTGACGCTGCTGCGTTAATGAGACGAAAAGTCGTAATAAAAAGCCTAAATAAAAATATGAAACGGAAAAATGATTTATATCGCTTCTATATTACTTTCTCCGAATTCAATAAAAATAATGTATACTCATCTTCTGATTATTTCCGAAACCCAGGGTTTAAAAGGCCTTTTTTTTGGAAGTAGCGATATGGTATAAATTTATCTAATCTTGATTACTTTACTTTGTAAAAGCGGATAAGTTATCTAAAAGGATTCTCAACTTATCTTTTAAGTTGTGAACAAAATTTGAACTGTTTTTGTGATCATAAAATGTGAATCCAGCGTAACGTGTTCGAATTGTGGCCCTATGGCATTATTGCGTAATCGCACAGAAGATAAAATCCTTCATATGATTTGCAAAAATTCAATGGATCCTCGCAAGAACAAAATATTTCATCTTGACGTTTTCTGGATATTTTACCTAGCTGTAAAAAGATTAAATAATCCCAATACTCGTAAGCAAATTCTTGTAAGAATTTTGGTTTATCTTGAGAAATAATTGTTATTGCTAAAAATATGGGAACTTTACATGAAAAAATAAATTTAATTTTTTTGTATAATAGAAATGATTAGTGTCATTTTCGACTGTCAAAAGATTATTCTAAGGAATGGAAAACTTAATCTCGCCTGATAAATCGGCAGTAGTGATATGTTCAAGTTATCGAGTTTTTAAGCAAAAATCTCATATAGCTCTTTATTATAGTCTAGTCACAAAATATTCATTTCACGAATCACATGATTGAGTTTATTTTTTTTATTTTTATTTTATTTTTTCAAAACAAGTCATACTTATTTCGCAAAACTTTTCAAAAAATCTTCAAGAAAAATGAAGCGCTGCCTTATTAATACAATTTTTACATTACTGTTTTCTCCTATTTTATTAATACTACAATTTATCAGGTAAGAGTATATATAAATAACCACTGAAAATATATATATCATACGTCTGATATGTTTGTTTATTATTCACCAGATTGTGTTATAATTACAATACCTCAAAAGAGAGTTTTACTTTGACTTCCGAAGTTCCTGATTTCTTTCAAGGCTTAGAAGAACAATGGGCTGAGACAAAAGAGGTTGAGATTATTATATTTATTATGAATAACAATAATTATTTGTACTAAAGGTTACCTTACACATTATATTGCAATTTAATATTTCATTTAATAATTAATTATGTAGAAGAATGAGGAGGCGAACAAGCAAACAAAAAAGAAGACAAAGGAGTGGTTCTAGAAAATTACAATTATTTCTCCTCGTATCTGGAAATTTTAATATTTTAAATACATACTTGAAATCCTACAATGCTTTAGTAAAATTTCGGTTATAATCACAATAGTGAAAGAACTTACATTATTCTTGTTTGACAAAATTTTGCGTTAACGAAAAATCGTTGAAAATTTTTGAAATGTAAAATAAAATATATTAACTTTTCGTAGTAGATAGAAATTTTTCATTGTTCAATAACGTATCTAAAGAATCATAATTAGTTCTCGGGTCGGGTCGGGATTGAAGCAAATTCGAACTCGAACCCGTTAATATTTCGGGACCAGAGTTCGACTCGACCCGATTATTATTTCGACCCGACCCGATTATTGTTTAACTCGAATTCGAAAGTAAAAAAAAATTTATTTAACAGATAATGAAAAAAGTGCTTTAAATTAGAATGTTATTTTTTTTTTAAGCTCTATTTCACCACCAACCAATACAGGGTACGGTTCGGCTGATCAGTACGGTACGATTTTGCTGATCAGAACGATGATCGCGTAATCCTACTATAAAAAATAACTTACTTTAATAATAAAAAAAAGTAATCGACAACCGAAATCGATAAATTCTCACATTTCTAAAAAAAAAATCTTTTAAATTTTAATCATATCGCAACGCAAATAAAACTTTTTAATAAAATATATTTTACCAATATCGCAAATGTCTGAATATACATCTATTCTAATTCTGAAGAATTTTTTGATTCGACAGTATGTATAAATCAATTTTGTCAATTAAAATAAAAATAAAAATATTAAAATAAAAAAATTTTTTTTTAAATAAAACGCGAAATCGCGTTGTGTATATTAAATATAATATAACAAATAGTGCTATATAAATAATAATTTATAAATTTAATTTATCATTTTTTTAATAAATAAATATTTATAGGAGGGTTTTAGTAATAATCTAAATTTAGAAGATGAAAATTTAAGTTAAGATGAAAAGTTAGTCTAAACTAAATAGTATAATTATAAAAAAAAAATTTATAAAACTTTTAAAAAATAATTAATCTTTATATACAGTTTGAGAAGGGAAGGAAAACTAATACAGTACAGTACAATCATAAATTTTGAAACTGATCTATAATAGATATATAGTACTTTTTCATAACTTATGATTATATCGTATCATACTGGTCTTATTAATATTATAGAACCAGATACAGTACAATCATAATTTTTGATGATTGTACTGGTCTGCATAATAATACCATATTAATCAGCTGAACTGTATCATACCAGTTTTCCCTATACTTCAGGAATTTAAACACATATAAGAGTGAATTATATTGGCTTATAGACCACATCTAATAGGAATACTCATTACTTTATTAAAATAATTTCATTTTTATTTGGAAGATGGAATTCAAAATAACATTAAAGATATTTTTATTTTCTCCAAAATATTTAATAAAAAAAAATAATAATATTTTGTAATATACCAATTATATTGGTCCAGTTTATTTAATCAACAATCATTCATTTTACTAACAAATAATTTACCAATGATCATTTTACTGATGAGGGTCATATTTTATTAATATAAAAAAAAATTAATATTTAAATTTTAGCTGATTTGATTATTAGATATATTTATTTATTTTTATTTAATGTAAAATATTATTAAAGTATATAAAATAAATAAAAAAATAAAACTTTATCTAAAATAAAAGATTATAAGTAATTCCTTGAAGAAATTTTATGAGTGATTAATTTTTATGATTATTATACACTGTTTGAATTCGATTTCATATTCACAGTCTTTTCTTCTTTATCGAGTTTATAATACTCCTTGCAAAATTGATTCTATATTAAGTTGAACTTGATTTTGCTCATTTTATATATCTTTAATAATTTTAAATACACCCAACTTACTAATGTCTTTCATCTTCTATGCCAAGCTTCAACAGAATTTTAGGTTCGAGAAAATGCATATTCAATATTATCTGTAATAAACAAAATGAAAATAGAAATAATAGTTCTGATCGAATAACATTTTTACTTTTTATTATACATTATTATGTCAGATTTGTAACTTAAATAAAATTTACAAAATGTTAAAACTAAATTTAAAAAATCATAGTAAAGATTAGTAGTAAACGTCAAAGATTATTTTCAATTAAATACAAGTAACTTCTGGATATTTCAGTGGTTACATTTCAGTGACTATACCTTAAGTCAATATAATGAATGAATATAATACTACGCAAGGTTAATAAATAATAATAATTTATATACAGATTATAGGATTACGAAGGATAAGTTTTTACTTGGTTAAATATACTTTTTTTTAATATTATAATAAAAGTAAGTTCTTTATCCAAAGGTATCAAGACTTAACATGTTTGATAATTATAAAAATAAACTAAATTAAATATAGTTATAAAAAAATTGACATCGTTTAGGAAATAAAGTTAACAAAATCAATTAGCAAAGATAATCATTTAAATAAGGTTATCCATTACACTGGAAATAAAATTGATATCTGGATCACAATATTTTACATTGATTATCAAAGGACATAAAATTGACATCAGGATTAGTAAGATAATAAACAAGAACATTTAATTGACAAAAGTAATCTACTAGATGATCAACCAAGATATTTAATTGATATCAGATTTGTAAGTAAATTTTAGCCAAAATTTATTCTGTTACAACATCTTACTTTACCACAAATATAATAAATTTCAAAACATTTTATGATATCATTTACTTCTACTGGTATATTAGCTTTTAATTTATTAAATGTTATAGGAATTTTATTTAGAGATATATGTCTAAGTAACAAACTAAAATTTTTATTAGTTTTATATTAAATAATAAAATCAAAAGCTTATATTTTATAATAAATATTTTGAGATAAATAAAAAATAACATACTTTATTTTGAATTACTTAAAATTTTTTATCAATTACATTAAATACAACCTTTTCAAAATTTGTTAAGACAAATATCAATTATCAATCGATATTATATTTATCACTAAATTTAATTAAATTATCAAATATTTTTCTGTAATATTTCCCAGATTTGCTAGTCATTGTTAATGTATGATTTTTGCAAATTACAAATAGTAGATGAGGTGTTTGAATAATTACTTTTTATTGATAGCTTACTTGGGTCTATTAAGATAATATAATATGTATATTTTTTAAGTAAAAGAACACATTATATATTATAAATTATATAGCAATTAATTATTATATTTTCAATATTACACATTGAAGGCATGATCTGTGTTACGCTTATCAAATATAACCAATCATATGATTTGAATTGGTTGGCTGATCAGACCAATATGACGAATTAGGCAAATCTGACAAATATGACAAATTGGTTATATTTGACTAATCTACTATATTTATTATATTCGTTATATATATTATATTTGTTAGTTTAGATAGATTAGTTATATTTATTACATTTAGTATATTTATTATATTTATTATATTTTATTTACTATTATTTTATTTTGTATAAATACTTTAATCTTTGATCTGCTAAATGGCAAAGTCACTACATTTCTCTAAATAAATTAATACTTTATCTTTAAAACTTATCTCTACTTATTAAACAATTTATTCTTCTTTAAATCTATACAGTGCACGACACTTAAAAACTTCAATAAATTTGTTAATTTTTAAAAAGTTATAAAAAATGATACAAAAATAATATTAAAAAAAGGAAGCCGCTATTTTAAAGCTAAGTTAATTTATTACAAATTGCCAGCCTCTTTTTTTAAAAATAATTGCTCATTTGCGACTTATATCAATTTAAAAATGCCTTCTTTTCATATGATTAGTGTCTAGCGAAACAAACACATAACTTATTATAGCCAATAAAAAGCCAATAAAATTACACGTAAAATTCTATTGGTTAAAAAAAGTCATGTTTTATGGATTTTGGATGGAAAATATATTCACAAATGCCACAGGAGAAAAAAATTTTATCAGACTTTAAGAATACAATAAGCAGAGACAACTATTGTTTGATAAAAAGGAAAGAACTGAGACTAATGAAAATACAGAGTCCGTCAAGAGGGAAGAGGAAGAAATTGAATTGAAAAAAAAGAAATGAGCACGTCTATTTACAACAGCTCTCATATGGAATAAACCTGAAAAAAATAAAAGAATAATAAAAGGAATACTAAAAATAACTTATTATTGTAAGTTTGGTACTTCCAGTGTACTTTTCAAAGCTTCCAAGAGAACACCTAAAATTACTAGTTTTTTGTGTAGCGCTGGTGGTTCTTTTGTGTTGTCCAAATTTTCAGCACCAAATAGTTGTATCAGTAAATTTACTGGAAGTTCTTCTGTTCCATCACCATCACCATTATCATCATCATCTCCTTTTCTATTACCATCTTCTTTTTTGTCCCTATTATCATCTTTTTTGTCTCTATTACCATCTTTTTCATCATTGGTGTCACTTACACTACCTGGATTTTTGTCAAAAACAGATGAAAATTTAATGCTTTATGAAAGAATTGCACAACTTCGAGATGATCTTATTAAGAATGGAAAAATGCTAATGGCCTTCGAATATAACAGATAGTATGCTGTTTATGAATATCTTATATAGGTAAATAATGATAATGAGAAAATTAAAGCTAGTGAAGAAGTGGCGCAAATGGTTTATATTATTTCAAAACCATATATCGCTAAATGAATTCGTTCTATAGCCAAATTTTACTTAAATCACCAATCATTTCCAGTTTCGTCTTGTGGAAAGCACTAAAAATACTATCGACATATTGATAATAAAAATATTGCATTAAGCTTATGATAATGGTTACAACAAGAATCAGATTTAAATGGTATTGATATGGTTCATTTTAAGCAGTATATTAAGGATTTTATTTTGCCTAAACATATAGGAACCCAGAAAACTATTAGCATAAGAACCACTAAAAGATGGTTACATATCTTAGGATACCAGTTTGAAGGATATCAGAAGAGTGTCTATTTTGATGGATATGAACAAAAGGATGTTGTTACATATTGGAAAGAATTTTTAAAAATAATGAAAGAATTGGAACAATGAATGGCTAGATATGAAGGAGAGGAAATAGAAGTAATTTCACTAGTACTCAGACCAGATGAACAAGAGTTGATTCTTATTACTCATGACGAGAGTATCTTCTATGCAAATGATGGAAAAAAAGAATTTGGGTAGATGATGGTAAAATGTCATTGCGAAAGAAAGGAAATTAAAGATCGATTATGGTGAGCGAATTTCTTTCAGAGGCTTATGATCGATCGAAACTTAGTGAAGAAGAGATCAAAAAAAACCCCAGATATTCCTACAGAAGCTCATTATTATATTTTACCTGGTAAGAACCAGGAAGGTTACTGAATTTTTGATCATTTGTTAGAACAGATTAAATCCAAAGCAATTCCTATTTTTAAAGCGAAATTTTCTAATGCAATGGCCATTTTACCTTTTGATAATAGTACTAACCATATAGCATATGCCAAAAATGCTCTTGTTGTAACAAAGATGAATCTGGGTCGTGAGGAAAAACAACCAATTATGAGATTAACATCTTTTATTGACAAAGATGCATAAGAAATAACCCAACAAATGGTGTTTTCAGAGGAGTATTTTGATCCTACCTTGCGAGGAAAACAAAAGGGATAAAAAGGATATTATAAGAAAGAGGTTTATGAAAGGAAGGATTAAACTTAGAGTATTCAATGTGCAAGAAAAAAGAATCTCTGAGAGTTAATTGTTGTGCAAGGAAGATTATGCATCTCAACCAGATTTTGTAATACAAAGATCAGCCATTGTAGAATTGATTAAGAATGCAGGTCATTTATGTATTTTATATCCGAAGTTCCATTATGAAATTAATTTCATTGAAATGTATTGGAGTGCAGCCAAGCATTATGCAAGGGATCATTGTGATTACACATAGAATGGCTTGCAAGAAACTGTTCTGCAAGCACTTGATTCAGTGAATATTATTACAATTAGAAAGTATATCCAAAAATTGTGAAGATACATCATGAGGGATTAACAGAAAAGTTAGCTGAATATGCATGTAAAAAATTTAAATCACATAGGTGGATTCCATATGATGATTTAACTGCATTTATAAAAGAAAAGCACTAGTCGAATGATGATAAATAGGGGACCAATCAGGTCAAATCTGGGTTGCTAGATTTGATCTGATTGGTCCCCTATTTTTTTGTTTTTTTAGAATCAGGTAATCCTGATTGATGACGAATAATGACGCAGATAGGATACAATAAGATTCCAATCAGGATGTTATAAAGATATCAATAGAATTATTCTTATTGATAACAATTTATTAACATTCAGTTCTCAATCGGGTTATTCCTAAATCATCAATAGGGATATTCCTATTATTATCTATAGTAGGTAGCAGTCTTATAAGACTGCTACTTACTTGCGTTATGATGCTATCTACTTATCGTTATACTGCTACCTACTTATCGTTATACTGTTACCTACCTTTGCTATAATGCTACCTGTTTTTGTGTTTTCGATTCTCTGTGATCTTTTTATTCCATTGTAGCTATTCACTTGATTTCATTGTTCTGTGATTTTTTTGTTACCTTGTAGCTATCCGCTTGATTTTATTACTCTGTCCTCTTTTTATTATTAAAGAACTATTTATGTGTTTACAATATTTTGCGCTCTTTTTGTTTCTAAAGAGCTATTCGCTTGTTTTTCTGCTTCTGGGCCTATTTGGTGACCTGTTAAGTTATCGAGAATGCTTTTTTTTTGCACCTATTTGATTGCCTCTTAAAATACCAAATTGTGGTAAAAAAAATTGTGTCAGGTAGTATAGTGGATTTGCGATTAATTTTGGCTGACATTATGGCATAATTCTAGCTGATCTTTAGAGTATATGATTTGAGGATCCAGCTTGGCGTCATGATGGTGACTTGATAGTATCCTGGAACTACTGTGGAGCTGTTGAGGAACTGGAAGCAAACTGGCAGGAAGCTAGAGAGGTTCCATTTATTCGCCAGTTTCAGTCCACTTATATGTCAGCTTAGTTGCTGAGTTATTATGCCCAAAATTCCGGCTGAAATTATGGAATAGTGTTGGCCAATATTATTGTTAATTTACTGCATCTTTTTTCTAAAATGGGTGTTGCGAGAAAATACATATATTATTAGGAGAGTCATTTGATAATGCTTCCAAAAAGCTCTGTATCAAGTGATCCGTTATGTATATATTATTAGGAGAATCATATGATAGTGATCCCAGAAGGCTTTATGTCAAGTGATAATTATACTGACTGATTATTTTATTTAATATTTTAGGTTATATAGAATATAATATTAAAATCTCACAATATAATTTTAAATAACACAAATGTTAGCTTTGTATCAACTTTTTGAATAATTATATATAAATTATATATTATTTATTAAAATTAATTATTTATGTATAAAGTTTTGGGCAAAGCTATATATGCTTATATAAACCATGACAACTATTTTATTTAATATTTTAAGATATGTAAAATATAATATAAAAGTTTCACAATAAAATTTTAAACAACACAAAAGTTAACCTTGAACTAAAATATTTAATTATGTAGATTATATTATAAATAAAATATTTTAAATTTTAAAAAATTTGAGCAAAGTTACAAATGGTTTTATAAACTATGCTAACCATTTTATTTAATATTTTAGATTATTTGGAATATAAAATAAAAGTTTTACAATGAATTTTTAAGTAATACAAAAGTTAGCTTTAAATTAACTTTTGAATAATTTATATATAAATATAAATATTACTTATTTAAGTTAAAAGGATTAAAAGGATTAAAAATCACAAATAATTATACAAACTATACTAACTATTTAATTTACTATTTCTAATAGTATAAAGAGTAATAATTATAATATCCTAAACTAATATATAATATATTAATTAATTTAAATAAAATTTAAATATAAAAAGACTAATTTATTTAGAATTCTGAATGAGTTATATTAAGCAAGTTTTTGTCAAACTCAACTTAATTCGAAAAAATCAAGTCAAGTCAAATTAAAAAGTTTTTAAACCTTAACTCAACTTGACTCAAATTATATTTAATAAATAAAGATAAGTTAGATAATTTAGACAATTTATTCTGATTAAATGATAAAAGATCATTCTAAAGGAATGATAATAAAATCATTCTAATAGAATAATAATGAATTATTCTAAAAAACAATAATATATTATTCTAAAAAAAATAATAAATAATATCATTCTGATAGAATAATAATATAATATTTTAAAGGATTGATAAATAATATCATTCTAATAAAATGATAATACATTATTTTAAAGGAATGATAAAAGAAATATTCTGATAGAATAATAAAAAAATCATTCTAAATGAATGATAAATAACATTATTCCAATAGAATGATAAAAATCATTTTATCAAAATAATAAAAAGAATAATTCCTTTAGAATGATAATGCATTATTCTAAATGAATGATAAATAAAATCATTCTGATAGAATAATAAAACATCATTCTAAAAGAATGGTAAATAATATTATTTTAATAGAATGATTAAATATCATTCTAAAGAAATGATAGAAAAATCATTTCGATAGAATAATAAAATATTATTCTAAAGAAATGATAAATAAAATCATTTCAATAGAATGATAAAATATCATTTTATCAGAATTATAGAAAGAACATTTTAATAAAATAATAAAATATCATTCTAAAGGAAAGATAGAAGAATTATTCTAATAAAACGATAAATGAATAATCATTCTTTGAAAGATAATAAAATCATTCCATAATAAATCATTCTTTCAGAATGATAATTTAATTGTTTTTTTAGAATGATTTTTTTTATTATTCTATTAGAATGATACATTATTGTTCTATTAGAATGATTCTTTCTATTATTCCTTTAGAATAATATATTATTATTTTATTAGAATGATTTTTTCTATCATTCCTTTAGAATGATAAATTTTCATTTTATTAAAATGATTTTTTTATCATTGCTTAAGAACAATATACTATAGTTCTATCAAACTGATTTACCAAAATGAAACTTCTATTGTTCTTTAGAACTATATATATCATTCTATCTAAATTAAAGATGGTACAGCAATTGATTTCAAATTTACAAAATGTTGCAACATAAGCTAAAAGTAGTTGCAACATATGTTGCAACATTATAAGTTGCAACATATATAGGTTAAAACTAATTGCAACGTAAGTTGCAACATTAAAAGTTGCAACATATTAATTACAGTTCTCATCTTTAATCTAAATGATTTTTTTTACATTTCCTTTAAAAAAAATTGTTAAATTTTTATTGAGTCACTTGGCTTTAGGCTCAAGTTTTGTTTGACTTAAGGCTTGACTTTGTGCTTGAGTTTTATTCAACTTTTGGCTAAAATTTAGCTTAAGTTATCTTAAATTAAGTCAAGCTTAACTTGAAATTTAACTCGAGTCAAATTTTTTTGATTTAACTTGACTCAACTCATTTGACTCAAAAGTTGAATTGACTTATTTAGAACTATAAATTTAATGCAAATAAATTTTACTAAAATTTTTACACAATTAATAAAACTTTATAACATTTATTAATTTAAAACTATTAAAAAATGTCATCTACAAATATTAAAGATTGTAGTTTATATAAAATAATGTATATAAAGAAATAATTAGAAAAAATTTAAATAAAACAGTTATTTTAGAAACAAGTAAAAATATTATAACTATTAATATGTTACTTTGTCAAACATATTACAATCAATATATACTAAATGAATTAAAAATAAAAGTTGTTAACATTCAAAACATAATATTTATAAATCAACTTAAACAAATTTAACTAAAATTTCTAAAATATTAATAGAAGTATTAGGATTAGATGAAAATTTAATGATTGTATATATGTAGAAAAAGAACTGATAATGATGATGAATATTTAAAAAATGAAAAATATAAAGCAATAATAGCTAGAAAATCTAATTTAAATAATAATAATAATTTACAAAATAAATTAATAGAAATAGATAATAAAAAAATAAAGATTCGTTAACATTCAAAATATGAAATTGATTTAAAAATAAATAAAACAAAAAATAAAATAAATAAAAATCTTATTAAAATACTAAAATAATTAATTGAAATATTAGAATTAAATGAATTTGAAATAATGCAAAAAAAATACTGAAAGAGATTTAGAATATTTAGAAGCTAAAAAATATAAAGCATTAATTTCTATAAAAAATGATAATGAAAATAAAATATTAAAAATAGGAAATCATAATTATTCATTTAGAAAAGATATTTTATATACTGGTAAAGAATTAAAACAATTTAAATTAGATTATTAAGAAATTATAGCAGAATTCATAATTTAAGATTCAATCCATATATGATTAGCAAAAAATCATTATATAAATTTAGGGAAAACTTATTATGAAAAATAACAAAATCGGCAAAATGATGTGAAATAAAAAAACTGTAAATGATGATATCATAATACTAAAGTCATATATTAAAACCTAAATGCTAAAAATAATATTGAAAATAATACTCTATATATCGTAAACTCACAACAAAATGTTAAAATCTGACACCTATTATGTCTTAAATATATATTATACTAGCAGAAACTGGCTCACTTATGAAAAATCTTCACTATGGACCTTTTTCACGCTGTAACAGTGTAAAATTTTGGCTAAAATCTGATTACAAATCCAATGTCAATTAAATGTCCTTGTTTACATTTTGACG
>CAMKVN010000697.1:0-24997 GCA_946474995.1 Funneliformis geosporum
TGATTTGATGTTATACACGCATCAAAAATATTAATATAATTTTGGTCATAATGCTTGACCAACCTTTCTGTTCACAGGCTTTATGCTGTGAATGGCTCCTAATATTGTTCCGATATAGTAACGTTTCAATCTTGAAGACTTTCGGAAATTTCTTTGTCCTTTACTGAAGAAAATTATTTTTCTTTGATTATTATTGTCCTCCTGGTGGTAAAGTTCCAGTAATTCCCAAAGGATTAAGTGCTTGTCCCATTCCTCCTAATGGATTAGTTGGTAAATATTAAATAATTGAAATATATAGGTAGGATTATTAGCACGTCACGTGTTATTGCTTTTAATAATTTATAGACAATCTGAAAACTCAGCAAGTATATCGTATTTTGTACATAAGTACATAAGATATAAAACGTCAGCTTTTATATGACATCACGAACACTCTTTTGCAGATTTTAATAGCCGACATATATTATAAAATTATTACATCATTTTTGTCCAATAATTTAGCTTTGTTCTATTTTTGATCGACATTTCCGTTTTGTTTACATTGTTTACTTACGTGTATTTTTCAAATATCTCTAAATTTTTTCAAAAAGTTCTCCTACTACTGAAATGATTGCTAATTTTCTTATATCTAAAATTCTAACGATATTTTTTTTTTATAATAGGTCACACGAAATCTATTTTTAACGAAGAAAAAATGTCAAGTCCGAAGAATAACACGAAGATTTTTCTTTTTTTTAAAAAAAAAATTTAATATTATAAATACAATAATAATATATAGCAACTAAAAGAACTTCAGTCAAAGTGATATATCTGCTGGTCGGTGAATTCACTCCCTGAACTGTCGTTCAAAAATATAGACGAAGGTATCCTCTCGTTTCGTACTATTGACAAAGCAAGTAGAAAATATGGGTTCGCTTGTCCTATGTTCAATTTGCGTCGAAGTGCCTTCACTAGTTATAGTCTTTAGATAGTTTTCTTTATTCCTTTATGTATCTAATTTTTTATATATCTTGTATTCATTTTCTTATATTTAATAAAGTTTTGCGTAATATCGCCCTTTGCCCTTTAATATTATTTGTCTTAAGTTGTTTCGTCAAATGATGTCATATCAAATGATATATCACGTGATTTAATTTTCTAATATAATAAATCAATAATTGACGCGTTTATTTAAAAATTTAAATATCGAATTATTTACTTACAAATAATTATGCTTGCTTAGTATATTTTTTTAATATAGTCAATTCATAACAAAAATTATATCAAAAAGAGAAACACGAGGCGCAGTTAAGTTTTTTCTTTTAAAAAAAAAATTTGCTCATTTTTTATTTACTATAACGAATATGAATTATTTAAACTTGGATCAAGTTCATAGTAAATAAAAATATTTTTGGATAAACAAAGAGTGGTTATGAAAATTTATTTCCTTGCATTCATTATTTTTTTTTTTATTGACCTTAAAACGCATTCAATTATGGTGTATGAAAAGATGCACCAAAAAGGTCGATTTATAGAATTCAGAACAACTACAATCTTAATGGTTAGTAGTATTAAGACGACATGTTTTGTTTATTAAAATTATAAAAGTCAGTTTGTCTGTCAGAAATATGTCTAGCATATCAATATCCCTTTAGAAATATAAACTCGAGCGTGATCGTGCCCAATCAATTTATTTTAGCCGATGGAACTGTTGAATATTAATTTCCATATCATTTTGTTATGAAATTAATGATGGATAACAAGAGAAAACATGACAAAGCTGGTGTCGATGTGAATAATCGAAATAAGTCATCAACTTTCACGACAAGTGAAAATCGATTCCTCAATTAATAAACATAATCAATTTTTTAGATACTAAGATGATGACGAAAGAAGTAGTTCTTATAAGTGCGCGCTTTGAATTATTAAAGCATTCTCATAAATCATGTTGGAGATGTGAACGATAATAAGAGCAGTAGATAGCTCAACTTTTTTTGTCCTAAATAAACCAATTTAGGAGATTAGTTTTCCAAAACAAAATAATTCCAAAAAAATGAAATATCTGATAATAAGATATGTACCCTTCTTATCGATGGAATTTAATAAAAGTCCTTTTTTTATAAATTATAAAGTATAGTCTAATAAATTTTATATTCCAAAATATGAATCAAAATGCATATCAAAATTAAGCGGTTAGGTTTGTAATAGATTTCTAAATTATTTAATAAATGATAGCGATAGTATTTAAGAATTTTAATTTAATTATTTAATTTTGTCAATAAAATATTAATAACAATCGTAAACAAAATAAAAATTAAACTTTCATATAATCAATTAAACTTATTTTATTTTAAATATAACTACAATAATTTCTAATTTATTTTCAAACTCGCACCTAAATTATCAAATGGTTAGATTGTAATTAATTGATAATTGAATATTTATAAAATAAATTGAATCCACCAAAATGTTTCATTGGAAGTAATTTTTATCAAATAAATAAATAATAAATGTTTTAAAATTTAAATTAAATCTTAAAAATTACGTGATTTTATTATACAGTTTTCCATCATGTTCTATTAGGTTCCGGCCAATATGCCTCCTGGCTAGGGATTCCAGGATGGGTTGGCGGGATGGTGAATGTCGTCAACACAAAATCGTAAAAAGTTGGCAAAATCGGTTTCGTGAACAAAAAGGCTCCTGGACAATTAGTCCTTGTTGGATTGTAAGTATAAAAGAGATGGGATTTCGCTTGAGTAAAATAGAATGTATTGCGGTATGGAATATATCCCCCTTCCCCTTTTTTTCCCTTTTATCTGTAACGATAACGAAAGTATATAATAAAATACGTATCTGATCGTATGATTGAGTCAATACCTTATTTACGTAGATTTATGTTAGATTTCATTTGTTTTAATAAAGTCATTAAATAAATAAACCTTCTGCTTACCCTTTCTTTTGTTTATAATTAATAAACGTCTCGAACTGCGTGTAACAATACAAACTAATTTTAATGAGTTTAATTCGTGTGGATAGCTTAAAAAATTTAAAATATGGCATCAATTCGCTGAAAATTACTAAAGCCTTAGAGTTTGCTTTGTTGACTATTAATTTAAAATAATAATAATTATTATTATTATTTACTATCTAACCATCATTCTATAATAAAAGATAATTTGTATGTTTAAAGTTTTCGTAAATACGTTTTAACTGAGAAGCAATTGCTGAAGAATTGTAGCTTTTTGAGCCAGTGGACAAACTTCTACGACATTTGCAGAGAATCTATCTCGAACATTTTGGAAATCTATTAACTTAATTCTTATCATCAGCACTCCCTGTTTTATTATTTTCATGTATTAAACTATTGAAATTGTCAAACCCGACGAAATCATCGAAATCTCGAAACTTCGAAATCTGTCGAAGCTGTTAAAATAATTACGAAAAGTTTCGAATTTTGCCAAAATGTATTAGGTTTTGCTCGGTAACCTTAGACACAATACTATTAAAATTCTTCAAAATATTCATTATATATTTATTTTAATTTATATCAAATAATCATAGCGCACTCAACTTCTAAAAATTAAACTAACATTTCGAATAAGGCTGTGAATTTTTTTTATTCTACAAAAAAAAAATAAATAAAAAAAACCGAAATTTTACTTAATAATTTGGAATACTTCATAATCTTCAATAGAAATTTGTTCTACATTATTTCTTAATAATTTTTCATAATAATGTTTTCGACAAGTAATATAATCGTAACTATTTAGTTCACTTGACGACCGCATTTTAAGATCATATCCAAAATATGGTCCGTACTTGTGGTAATAACATAATGCATAATCTGGATTCTTAACATTGCTTAATATCACATGTTTTATAATGTTATCCTTATTTTTAAAAGAAAATATAAAACTTTCTATAGTTTTACCCCACTCATTAGCAGATTTCCATATTAGAGGATTGTATCCGCCAATGATTTCTTCTGTTCCTTTGATTTTAATGAAGGTGACAGTGATAGGTTTATTATCGCACAATGTGTGAAATATTTTAGGAGTAAATCCGTCTCGACTCCCTCTCAATAACAATTTAAATTTATATGGTAAATATAATTCTCTTGAATGAGAGAATTTAATATTAACGTCCAATTTATCGATCCATCTTGAAATCATTGAAAAAATATTTATATTAATGATTTTTGAATCAATGATTTGATCGTTTTTGATATTCCTGGGAAGTAAAATGTCGTTTATTGGCTCACCATCAGGATCCAAGTAAGAATTTAACAAATTTTCATAAAGATGACTCTTGAATAGCCTTTGAAATGGTCGAACTTTATGTGTGAATTCTTTAGATGATAAACTAAAAAATCTAATCAAAGGTAAGCATCGTTGTAAAGTATTCTCCATTGCCTTGAAATCATCATCCGTCCAAGTTGCGGGTTCTGTAATAAGGGTTGGATTTTGTGTAATTCCCCATCTTAATACATGATCCCAAACTTCAATTTCTTTCATTTGTAAATCGTCCCTTTTGATGATTGATATTAAAGACATTTCAGAAAGAAAAGACAAGTCTGGTGACTTAAATACTTTTTCAGGTGATTTAGCTATTAAATCTGTACAAAATCGTTGAAGGTCTAAAAAGTTATTAGATTGAAAACTTGCTTGGTGAATAAGATTAAAATGTTGCTCCATCCATTCGTTTTGATTTTCTATTAAATACTTTTGCAGGTATTCAACTAATTCTTGAAGAAATAGATTATCAGCAGCTATCAAGACTTTAAGAATGTCTGAAACGTCTTGTTCATTAAATGAAAGAATGCCACCATAAATATATCTGTAAAGAAGGATCAATTTAAATATTCAATTTATCACATACAAGTGTGAGTAGCATGTAACACTTACTTTAAAATAATTTGAAAGATTTCCGGTGTAATGTTTGGCAATTTCAAATGAGTCAAGATATTCTCATTACGTTCTTTATTTGAAGCCAAAGCTCGACGCAAATATGGAGAACGATAGAACAAAATATTCATATGAGCACGGAAGATTTTTACATTAGGATCTTCACCAACTTCCAAAGTAACATCATAATATTCTTCATCATCCAATAATTCAATATAATTTTGACTTAAATTTGAAAAAAATTGAGCAGTCATTTTTCTTTGTAAGGCAGCAAACTTTTTTTGGTCTGTTTTATAGCGATCAGTAACCAGATGTAGTGTAGCAGGTATGGTGCAAATCATCTATAGCCGTCAAAAATTTTAATGAATCTCTTAAATGTTATAACTTTTTTAATAATATTAGAATAACAATATTACCACTTTTATAATAAATTAACTATTATATTTATAGCTTAAATTTTATAATATTTTTGAATTATGATACTTCAAAAATTGCTATTTTACTAATAAAGTTAACTAGTTTCCCGTGAATTTCCGTTATAATCATGTTAATTCCGAATTTACCCAGAAGGGGGTTGCGTTACGATCATAACAATAAGATCCTTTCATTTTTCCTCAGAAAATTATTTTTTCAGTTGGTTACCAACTTATTTTACATAAATTTTCTGGAAGAACCCTGCATCATGGTTTCTTGTAAAACCATTTTTTAAAAAACTTTTTTTTTCCTCACTAAAACCTATTCTTCCGTTGAATTCCAAAAAAATGAGGCACATTCCGTTAAATTCCAGAAACAATACATTAAAATGGGGTCATGTAGTTTTTTATTTTTTTGTTTTAGATTTTGTTTGATTGCAATATTACAATGCCATCCCTAAGTAAAGCAAAATGTGCTGCAAAACAACGTGCATGTAATAAAAGTGGAAATTTATCTTAAAAGCCGATAAAGAAATACCTGAAGAAATGCCAAATGAACTTGAAGGTAGTGGTGGTAATGGTGAAGAAGGAATGCTAAATGAACTTGAAAGTGGTGATGAAAATAATTCTGAAGGTGGTGGTGAAGAAGAAATATTAAATATATTTGATGATAATGGAGGAAATTTGTGGGGTGATGAAGAAGATAGTGGCTGGGAATCGGAAAGTGATATTGAGATAGAATAGGGGATTAAAAATCGATTGTTGGAAATAGGTTTAAGTTGGAAAGAAAATACGCATTTAGAAAAAAAAATTCGTGGTCCTTACCTAACTAAAAAAACCCCGAAATCAACCTATTATGATAAGTATGGTCCAAGTGGTATATGGACTAAGGCGTCTAAAGGAACATCAAAAATTACCCAATTTTTTAACATCCATAATTCCAGCATCAGAAATATCAATAGAGGATGTCAGTCAACGATTGAAAATTTAAAACAGAACTTGAATTAAAATACAGACAAATGCCAGCTATTGAATATAATAGAAAATGCGCAGTTTATAATATTTAATGAAAACTGAAATAAATGGCGTTAAGAAAATGGTAGCAAGTGAAGAAGAGGTGGCAAAAATGATGTATTTTCTTATGGTCCTTATAAACTTCGAAAAATTAGAAAGGATGCCAAATATTGGTTAAAATATGACAAATTTTTAATTTCTTTACAAGGTCAGCATCAAAAAACAATATGATTAATAGATGATGAAGATGTTGCGGAAAAATGTCATCAATGGATTAGAAGTCAAGGTGGCAATATAACTCACATATTTAAAAGTTTAATTGAAGAAGAATTAGTTCCTAGTCTTGAAATTACAAAAAAAAAACTATTTCGATTTCAACTACACAACGTTGGCTTAATATCTTAGGATATAATTACCAAATATACAAATAAGGAATTTATTATGATGGTCATGAGCGTGATGATATTGTTCAATATCGAAAATTATTTCTTGAATGGATGGCTAAATATGAATCTTTAATAGCAACTTATGAAGGAGAAGATATGCATCGGTTCCACCAAATTAAAAGAAAATGAACGCTAACATATTTTAATTGTTTATGATGAAAGTATATTTTATTCTAATGATGGAAAGCGTGGAGTTTGGGTTCAAGATGGACAATTACCATTGCGTAAAAAGGGAAACGAAAAATCAATTATGATTAGTGAGTTTTTAACTGAAGCTCAAGGTCCTCTTTATTTAACATAAGATGAAATTTCTTTAAATCCAACAATTCCAGAAAAAACACATGTAATTTTAAAACCAGGAAAACATGAAGAGAGATATTTGACAAGCCAAAATTTAGTAGAACAAGTTGAATTAAAAGCAATTCCAATTTTTAAAACAATATTTCTGGAATGTATTGGAGTTTTTATATTTGATAATAGTTCAAACATGCAGCATTTATGCCAGATACTCTTGTATTAATTAGAATAAATATTGGTTCAAGTGGTAAAAATGTTTCAAAAATGAGAGATACAAGATGAGGACCTAATAATCAACTTCAAAAAATGAATTTTGATAATAGTCAGTCAAAAGGTATTAAACAAGTTAATAGAATGAGAATTATGAAAATAAAATGATTGGTAAATGTAAATTATGTCGTGAAAAAATAGAAGATATTAATTATATAGATTGTTATAGGCATAAAATCATTTCTCTTCAACCAGATTTTTTATCTCACAAAGGAGCTTTGGCTGAAGTAATTGACAAGGTAGATCACATCTATATTTTTCTTCCTAAATTTCATTGTGAATTAAACTTTATTGAATGATATTGGGGGTTGCCAAATGATTTGTAAGAAAAAATTGCAATTATTCATGGAAAGGGTTACAAGAGATTGTTCCAAAAGCATTGGCTTCTGTTGAAATAATAACAATTCGTCGATTTGCAAGAAAATCATGGCGTTATATAAATATATATAGGCATGAAATAATAGGTAAACTTGCTGAATATGCAGTAAAAAAATATAAATCTTATAGAAGGATTCCAGAATATGTTTATGAAAAATTAAATAAAGAATAAAAGATAATTTTCATATACATTTTGTTATTAAAGTTATGTGTAAGTCATGTGATATATTATATATAAATTTCAGACTAATGTTAGTTATAGATAATTTGTTTTATATAATCTATAAAAGTTTAATTGTCGATTTATGCAATAATTATCAAATAACATGTGATTTTGATTGTAAACATGTATTTTTACAAAATTTCTTTATCTATTAAAAATTATTATCATTTTTTACAAAATTGAAGTTTAAAATCTGTTTACATCTAGCATGTTATTACTTTAATAGTTGTACATATATATATTCAAAAGAAATGGTTATGATTTAATGAAAGCAAAATTTCTGCTTCGTATTTTTTAAAATTTGTAAAATAATTGACTAATTGACTAAGAAATAATATTAATAAAAACCTTCCTGCTAGAATTAACTTATTCTTCAGTATATGTAAACTCGTTAAAATTATAATAAAATTATAAAAATAATTACAGAAGTTTTTGTTGAGAATAAGTTTATCAATAATCAGTTTACTTATGCGAATCTGATTCAGATATTTTTATTTGCATAATCTTTAGTCATAAACTAAATTTACTATAAATTTCAAGTCAAAATATCCAAAATCAATTAGTAAGTTTTAATTTAAAATTTTAATATAATTAAAATTATAATAATAATACTAATAATATATAATATTTATTTAGAAAAAAAAGTAATATGCTCTATTTGTAAAAAAATAAATACTGGATTTTAATGGTGCAATAAATGTAATTCTAAATTGCTTCAACAAAATTTTTCTAATTGGACTAGTAAAAATGGATTTATTGATAAATTTATTCAAAAAATTCAACTGAATGCTAAAAATGTAAGGCAAATATTAGAATGGATTCCTTATAATAAATTAGTAAATATTAAATATCTTGATAAAGGGGAATTTAACATTATATATAAAGCTATTTGGTTAGTTGGATTTATTAAATCTTATTTATATGATAAAAAAAATTGGACCAGAAGTAAAGAAATAGAAGTATCTCTTAAATTTCTTAATAAATCATCTAATTTAAATGAAGGATTTTTAAATGAGATATGAAATTAATTATTATTTTGAATTTTAAATAATAAATTTTAAATAAATTTTTATTATTTTAGTGGAAATATCATTATAAGTATTATAGTCAATTAAAAGTATATTCAAAAGAATATGTTATTCAATTATATGGATTTACTCAAGATCCAAATACATTAAATTATATGATAATAATGAAATATGCAGAAAATAGTAATTTAAGAAAAATTTATTAAATATAATTAAAGATAGATGAATTATTAAATTATTACAATTAAGTAATATTATCAGTGGACTTGATGAAATATATTAAAAAAGTTTTATTCATTATGATTTTCATCATGGCAATATTTTAAATATTAGAAAAAATGTATTATCTATTAGTGATTTATGTTTATGTAAATCTGTAGAATATTTTCAATCATCTAAAAATAATGATATTTATGATGTTTTACCATTTGTAGCATCTGAAGTTTTAAGAGGATAACCTTATACTTTAGATAGTAATATATATAGTTTTTCTATAATTATGTGGGAATTTATATCTGGAGTTCCTCTATTCAATAATGAAGCTCATAATTTTCAACTTAGCTTAGATATTTGCAAAAGTAAACGTCCTAAAATCATTAAAAAAAATTCACAATATTATATAAATTTAATGAAAAAATGTTGGGATATGGATCCATTAAAAAGATTAACTGCATCAGAAATTAAAAAGATTATTGAAAATTGGATAGATAATATTATTAATGAAGATTATAAAAAAGAATTAAAAGAATAATATTTTAGATTTTTATAAAGCAGATAAGGTATTAAAAAAAATACAAAATAATAATGTTATTAATGATAATGAAGTTAATGTTAAATCACTTTTACAAGCATATCATACTAATCAATTACTTAATTTTTCTAAAAAATTAAATAATATTTTAGATTTAGAAATTAGTCAAAGTATTGGTAATTGTTATATTATATTAAATTTATAAAATACATTAATTTTAATAATTTCTTAATATTAATATATTTATTTAATTTAATAGAAGCCTTAAATATTCAAAGTGTTAAAATAAAAGATTTAAATTATCTTTAAATAAATAATTTAATAAATTAATTTATTTTATAAATAATTAAAGAATTATTTATTTTATTTATATTTTATAAATATTTATTTAGTAATACTATATATAGAATATTTTATTAAAAATATAGTTTGTAATTGTTAAAATAAAATTTATAAAAGTTTTTTATTATCTTATATAATTAATATAATTAATGATATTTAAGGAGTTAAAACAAATATGTTTTAGTAGTAAAAAAATTCAAAGTTCCTAGAATACATAATAAAAATAAAAACAATGAGATGTAACATGATATAACAAATAATTTATGCAATATAAATATATAAAGTATATGAATTCAATAGTGAACACTAATGGTAATACATAATAAATTTCTTATTTATATTATAAAATTCTATATTATATTTTATAATTTTAAATTATAAATTTTTATATATAAAATTTATTTAATATTTAAAAAAAAGTTAATTTTAAAACTTTATAAAAAAATTATTTTAAAAAAATATTTTTATATAAAAATATTAATAATAAATATTTTTTCAATTTTAAAAATACTTAAAGGTTAAAACTGATTTGATGTAAATCGATTTAAATTCAGTTATAATATTAAATGAATCAATTCAAATTTTAAGTTAAATGAGTTAAGTCAAGTTAAGTCAAAAGAATTTTGAGTCATTTAACTTGAGTTGAATTTTAAGTTAAGTTTAACTTGACTTAAGACCAAAGTTAAGTTCAAAGTCAAGAAAACTTAAGCCAAAGTAGAGCTAATATCAAGTAAAAATTTAACAATTTTTTTAAAAAAAATATAAAAAAATCATTTCAATAAAACAATATACATTATTTCTTTAGAATGGTATTTTATTATTTTATTATAATAATTCTTTTATCATTTCTTTCAACATTTTGATAAAATGATCTTTTATAATTCTATCAAAACAATTTTTTTTTATTTCTTTAGTTAAAATATATTTTATTATTCTTTTAAAATGATTATTTTATTATTCTATTAGAATAATTCTTTTATGATTTCTTTAAAATGTTAATTTATCATTCTAATAGAATATTCTTTTAATTATTTCTTTAAAATAATACTTTATCATTCTATCAAAATGATTGTTTTATCATTCTATCATATCAATATTATTTATTATTTCTTTAAAATGATATTTTATTATTTTATTGCAATAATGCATTCTATTAAAACAATATTTTATATATTTATCAAAACAAATTATTTATTGCATCTTTATTTACTAAATATAACTTGAGTCAAATTGAGTTGAGATTTAAAAATTTTTTGACTTGATTCAATTTTTTTAAGTTAAGTTAAATTCATTAAAAACTATCTTAACTAAACTTATTCAGAACTTTAATAATATAAAATTGGATCTAGTTTTTTCAAATTCAAAAACCAGTTTTAATAAAATTATTTATTATGAAAGTTCAAATTTAATGAAAAGAATTAAATTAAATGATTATGTTAAACCAGTTTTATGCATTAAAATTAAACTCTGAAATATGATATTTATATTAATATTAGATATTGATATAATATTGATAATAATGATAAAAGGTTAAATTATTTTTATTTAAAAAGTTTTATAAAAGAAAATTTATTATTTAATTTTTGTGATTTTTTTTTGAATTATACTTTATTTTTAGATCCTTAGAAGCATGCCAGAATTGACTGAACAACTTAACTTAGGAACTTAATAGAGTAATATTTAGGTTGCTTCTTTTTGTAAATTCTTTAGTATAGGTGATTAGGTTCTATAGTTATTTCTTTAGAAAATATGTAATAATATTTGAAGGGTTACTTTTTTGTTTTGTTTTTAGGAATTTACTTTAAGAAGGAGATAATGAAGGAATATAGATCACAGTATTTTCTCCATCTTTTGTTAATGCTAGTATTCATTTTACATGCGTAGTGTAGGTCTAGTGAAGGGGAATAATGATACCAGGTCGACACAAAACAGACTTTTAATATGTAAATAGATATTATTTTACTTATAATAAAAGTGTGTTATTTTTAAAAACTCGTAAAAAAGAAAATAAATATGATAAAATATTATTTTAAATTTTTTATTCAGCATAAAAGTTGATTTCAATACTAACTAAAATAAATTTTCTTTAAAATTATTCTAACATCATGATTAATAAATATAATAAAAATGTAATGATATATATTAAAAAAAGAATAGTTTAAATGTTTGTAAATACATATAATTAAATTGAAATTGACAATATTTTAGGATCAAATTTAAATTATTAACATCCACAAATAAATTTTGATTTAATTTACTTAAAAATCCATAGACTTTATTTGTTAAGAATATAATATAATAAATACAATAAAAAAATATATCTAAACCATTCTTAATCTTATCCGCAATATTATGATTAATTAATCCTTGATTAGAGTTCGATGTAACTCTTGAACTTCATTGATTTTCCCTGTGCTAAGATATTTCTCATTAACAAACTCAGATCCATGATCTTTATTTATACTTTCGGTACCAAGATTTTTATCATTAATTTTCTCGGATCCATGGTCTTCATTAATTTCCTCAGATCCAAGGTATTTAATAATTTCCTCAGATCCGTGGTTTTTATCAAATTTCTCAGATCCATGGTTAAATTTCTCGGTTCTAATAATTATGATTCCATCCTTAATGTCTCGTAATATAAAAGCATTTTGTTTTGCTAATAGCTCAATTTCTTCCTTAAAATCCTTACTATACTCATCAATGATTTTATGAGCTATTACATGAAAGTTATTATAATCATTATATTCTCCTTCGTTCAAAATTATGTCCATACTATCATTTAAATAATTCCATTCTGTTTTCAAGTTTCCTTCAATATATAAAAATTCAAGCAATTTATATTTAACAAATTTTAATACATTTTGTTGAGCATATTGTTTACTCCAATGTTCCATTATGGAATTCACTTTGTATTTCAATACGTCATTGATTGACTGGATATTCAAGAATTTAGTATGCTCAACTATAAGCTGAAAGGATTTTTGATATTGCAATTGAATTATTTGGTCCAATTTGAATAATTTAAGTACTGAAACAGATACTTTTAATTTTGCCAAGACATTGAGTATCCAATCAGAATTTGAAGCAGAAAGAGAAGCTTCTTTTGGAATTATACCCACAATAAATTCCATGCAAAATTTGTTGAAGAATGTGAAATAAGTAAATAGAGTATCATCAGATATACTATCAAATTCAAGTCTTTCGCATAAACTTATGATTTCCATCGCTAGATCCACTTCAATTAAATTTTTATGAATCTCTAAAATTTCATTTGAAGCTTTATCATGTGAAAACATCATTACTTGCAATTGTTCTAGACGTTTCGTGAAAGAAATACAAGATAATAATCCAATTTTGGTTGTTTTACTATTAATAGGAGATTTTGGGTCTCTATTATGGTACGTCAAATACTTTTTTGTCCTGTTATAAGTCTTGCATGAAATAATTCGATCGTTTGATCTTTTGTTACCAAGTATTGATACAAAAATGTTACGATTATTAAAACAATTTTCTGCGAAAATCGATAATTTTTGAACCTTTTGTCTTGCATAATGGTTAGATCCAGATTTCGAATTCATTCTGATTATTGGTCGTAAACTCGTATTAATACAATCGATTTCTGTTTTTTGAGCGGTATTTGATTCTTGTTGAACTTTTACATAATTTTTAATCGTATTAAAATTAGTAGTTATGAGCGCATTGTCTGACTTTTGTATCAAACCTTCTGGAATGAATAAACTCTTGATTTTATTGTCACTGATTGTTGTCCCGACTAAGTAAAACTTAATATCATGGGAGTTTACCGCTTGATAAAATTGAAGCGGATTTAATAATTCTATGATGCTATTACCTTTCTCGAACTCGTTATTAAGGATAACTATAGATTTCCCAGAAAAATCCGTCGTTATACCAGACTCCAATAAATCGAAATGACCTTCCTTTTTAATATCCCATAAAGACATGGTCAAATTTAGCTCCTGACATAATTTATACCAACCCTCAATGTCCCTTCTGGTAGTTTTAGAATTTGTCACTAGCAACAAATCACTATTATTATTTGTTTTATATGATGGTGATATTTTAATTGGTTTCTTTCGAACCTCAATATTATTAAATTTATGGGGTGATCTAATTGTTCCAAGAAAAAGGGAGATTTTGATGTTTGCTTCTATAATAGTTTGATCATTTTCAGATAAAGTGCTGACTAAATCACAAAACATTTCCTTTGTTTGTTTACCATTTAATAGTAAAATTTCTTGTTCAAGATAGGTTGATAAACCCTGAGTTGATTTAAATTTTAGACTATTTTCCGGTAATATACTATCAATTATAATTTGTACTTTGACAATTCTCCTCGATTTTGATTTTGAACCTAGGTCGATTTGACTAATGTTACTTAATTTCCAAGAAACTCTTGTTACATTTCTATTTACATTAGATTTGATCTGATCATTAAATTGCACTGGATATTTGACATTAACCTTGTTTAAAAAATTCAAAAGATATCTCACGATCAATTCCAAGAATTAACGCTTTTAAATATACTGTGAATATTTTATCCAGAGGTTTATCTTTTGAAAAGTTTCTATGTTCATTGATTTGAAACCCTAAAGGTTTCTCATTATCTTGACTCAATAATATTTCTTGAGCAGGTTCGATAGATTTAGATAGATGCAAGGAATTATCATTAATTACTGATATACCAGTTGAAGTTAAAAAATCAATTGAAATTTTATAATTATTAGGAGTTGGCATTCCACCAGTATTTTTGAACCTAATATTCGATAAATAAATAATAGCTCCCGGTTCGTAAATTCCATTTACATCTCCAAATTCAAATCCAAAATCAACTAAAGTTAACTTATAAATTTGGTAATATAATTGAACTTGGTTACCACCTAAAATTGAACTGGTAATAACTTTATATAATTGATTCTTGCATTTTTCCAAACTAGAACTTTCAATCAAGTAAAGAAGGTCAAAATCTTCTTGCGCAATTTCAATATCGATCGTTCCTTTGTAAAGGTCTTTTCTTCCGTTAGGATATAGATAAATCATACCAGTATTTCCTAATGAAAAACAATCATTAATATTAACTTTCCACCCATTCGTAAATTGTAATGCTCCTCGCACTGCAATATCACCGATTTTATGTTTGACCAAATTTGGTATTGAAATATTAAGTTGAACGCTTCCAGGACTTGTATAATCATCCCGTTCATTGTTTAAATTTAAACGTCCAGCATTTAAATCAAATACCAAGTCCATGGGCTTATAAATTGTTCCACCCAAAGATGATAGGTTAAAAGGATATGATTGAACTGGTAAAAGAACTTCAGGAGATTCCATTGAACCCAATAATAATTTTATATCAAAATGACTTTTAACATTGGAACTTTTCTTGAGTTCAATTCTAGTCGATAATAAATAACTACTATTTGATTCTAAATAGTTGATTTCATTTCTAAACAAAGTATCGTCGTTGGTATAATTATAAATAGAACTTTCGATATGACGTTTTTCTTTTGAATTCTTCCCAAATTCGATATTACTAATATTTTTGACCTTCCAAAATATATTATATATTTCTTGAGTTGCTGAGGGTCTTCTGATTCCTATAAATTCATCAATTAAGATAGGATGCTGCAATAGTAAATCTATCCTCTTATCATTAAAATCTTGTAAAGTACAATTGATCTTAGAATCAAGAACCGCATTAAGCACAATTTCATCTCTAAATTGTAAAGGAACGATACTTATATCAGGATTATTCAACCTTGTACGCTTGCAAATTATATTTTTAATTTCATGATTTTGATTGAATCGGATTGAATCAGTAATCGTACATAAGATATCTTTAGGAATAATATTATTCTTTGATGAAATAATTATGTAAATCCCATAATTATTTGGAGTAGGCATTTCACCTTCATTACGAACTTTTAATGATTTTATCTTAATAATATCACTGGCAGGTTCGATAATTCCGCTATCATTAACGCTATCGATTTCAATTTGGTGGAGTCGAAGTTTGAAGGGTCTTTTATATGTTTTGATCTTACTTTTCTTTTCGTTAATAATTTTAAATTTCCAGTTAATTTTATTGTTTTCATCATCATACTTATTTTTCAATAGACTAAATAAATAAGATTCTTGCTGTTTTGTTGATATTGTCACATTATATTCTTGTAAAAATCTTGAATTTGCGATATATATGTATTCACCTTTCCCAAAGTAAAAAGAATTATCCAAAGAAATGTTCAAACCATCGTTGAACTTTATTGAACCTCTAAATAATACCTTTTTTAAATTCGTTTGCTCATCGAAATGATAAGATAATGATATATCAATCAACCCTTTATTGGAAAGATTTTTCTGTTTGGTATTAATATTTTCACATGCATTATTGGAAGCATCGAGTATAAAATCTTGGGTAGTCTTGCTTGTTGTTTTTATTTTAAAGTGACGCTTTTGAATGGATTTAAGTTTGTTCGGTTCATTAACCAGTCCTATTTGTAATTTCACGGTAAAATGATGCCAACTATTATCATTATTCAGTTTAACTTTGCTCGTAATATGAATTGATTTTCCCGCTTCGATAAATGTAATTTCTTGGTTATCAATCTCTTCATTTATTGATTCATCATTTGTTAAAACCGTTTTAACCTGACGTCCAAAGGTTGACTGACGACCTAATGCTGACTTGCTTATATTGCTAACGGACCAGAATAATACGTAGATATCACTTTGAGCACGAATAGCTGTTACTTCACTCATATTAATAGGATATTTAATGTCGAATCCAAAGGATTCTTCAAATGAAATATGATGTGGTCTTTCAATTTTCGTCATTATCGCCTTGAATTCTAAATTGACCGATTCCTTAAGTGGTTCTTCATCGACATCATCATAATCATCAATATTTACAGACATTCTTAGACTTTTATGAGTATTCGGATGAATATGTAATGGTGCGAATATAGAATGATTTTTAACCCACTTGGTCTTGGAGTCGAGCTCAATTCTAATCAATGTATGCTTTGGAGTAGGTTCTGACCCTATATTCTCGAGTTCCATATTCGTAATATTCAATGTACTACCGGGTTCAAAAATTCCACTTTCTGCTTGAGGTTCATATTTCAAATTTTTTATTTTCAAAAAACTTGTATGTTCCGGTGATTTCTCATACCATTGACCATCTTCTGTCATAACACCGCACTTAAATGTTCCATTTTCCCCATCCCTACCATTAACGGGAAGCATATAAAATTTATGATTTCCTTTTCCATGCATTCCAGCTTTCCCGCCTTTTCCTCCACTTATATAATATTTACCAATCAACGTAAGTAAATGAGAATCGTGTTCATTTGTAGTTATCTTTATACGACCACCATTTCCGCCATTTCCACCATTAGTACCTTTTCCACCAGTGCCTTGATAATCGTAAGTAGAATTGTCATATGATGCGTTACCTCCTACACCTCCGTCACCACCGTTACCACCTTTAGCTCTAAAATGTATCATTCCTGTGAGGTCAAGGAAATATTCTCTTTCGAAGCGTTGGTTACCTATCGAACCCGTAATGTGGATATGACCGGGCACTTTAGAACCCTTTACCGAAGATAATGTTAAATTAATAATTTTTGCATGTTTGCCGTCTTCTGCTGGTTTTGCGTTACGCCCTGAACTAGTAAATATAGAAGCGTCTTTTCCATCATTCCCATTAGCACCATCTTTACCACAACCATCAATTGTTATATCTGGCATTTTTTTGCTTTTATAACTTATTGAAGATAAGATTTTGAAATTATATCGAAAAATTTCAACAAAATAAAAATAAAATAATAAAAAAAAAACCAAAATATTTTTTTTTAAAAAAGGAGAGATAGATATCAAATATTCCTATTTTTCATTGTTACAATATATTATCGCTTAATAAAGAAATTTGATTTAGAAGAGATTTGTGATTCGTTACATTAATTTCATTTTGAACATCCTTCCCGATATGTCTTGAGTGAAAGGATATATGTATATGTAAATCTTGTAAATCGTATATAAGAAAAATATGCATTTGAATTTATTTTCAACAAAACTATTTTTAAAATTAATTTAGTTATGGCGGAAATATCGTGAATTCGACTAATTATACATTACACATTACAAACTTATTCTGTGGTTTTTGTGGTTTTATAAAATAAAATCTTCGTTTCTTTGGTATATAGTACTTTCTAGGATTTATTTTTAAGGACCGGAACTTTTCTACGAATGGCACAGCAACTGCGGTGCAAACTAAAAACTTTATGTTACATATACAGTGTGTCACATAACATTTAAATAGTCAAATTAGATAATCCCGTAGTACGACTTGGTTGTCGACAAAGTTTTAGAGTTTTAGGAAAGAATTTGGTTTTAATTTTAGGATAACACAGATTTATTCATTTTCAAAACTAGACCTAGTTTAAAACCGAATTAAATAAGGTCGATTTAACTGGTTTTCGTTTTAATAAGCCTAATTAGTTACATATTATAACAAAATTATTTAAAGTAATTTATTTTAAATGATTTTATAAAATCATCATCATTTTATTAATGTTTTTTAAAAATGTAACTTAATCACGTCCGATACTTATTTCTTCGTTCAGATAATGTCCATAATATTTAAATAAAATAAAAATAACATTCTGCTTTTAAGTTTTCTTCAATATAACAATTCAAACAATTTATATTTAAGAAAATCTAACGCACTTTTTGAGCAGTTTGCCGATTCCATTGTTTACTCCAATGTTCTATCATGCAAATAATTTTATCATTCAAATATTTTATTTTAATAATCTGGTCCAAGCTGCCTAAATTCAAGAATGAAACTGATATTTTATGATTTTAATTTTGCCAACACATTAAGTATTTAACTAGAATTTGCAGATGAATGGGAAGCTTCTTTGGAAATTACACCCACAATAATTTCTATGCTAAATAATTTAATAGAGTATTCTCAAATTTCCATTCGAATTCTGACTTGTGAACCTCATGATGTTGATCTTTCCATTTTTATTTTCCTATTTTGATATGCCAAATAAAACTTGAGGGTTATACCACGATTGCCCGAATGAATATACCTTTTCCCGAAGTCAAATTTCCCGAAACTCAATTTCCTGAATAGACACTTTCCCGAATTCTAATTTCCTGAATCCCGAATTCTGACATCCCGAACACCAAATTTTCCGAATCCTAATACTCCGAATGTCCATATTCCCGAATCCCTATATCCCGAATGGTCTTGAACGCTGCCCGAGTATGTAATCATCCACGTCCAAAAATTATTTATTGTAATCTATTACCAAAGAAAGATATAACTTATAACTTTTAATTATCTGATATGATTTGCTCTATTCCTATAAATATCGGGAAATTATCTATTCGGGATATAGAGATTCGGGGTATTGGGGTATACTGTGACATTCGAGATATCAGAATTCGGAAAATTGGATGTTCGGGAAAATGGATGTTTCAATGCAATTCGGAAAATTGGATTTCGGAAAATTGGCATTCGGGTAATTGGATGTTTCGGTAAAAGGTCGAGTTTGGGAAATTAGCGTTCGGGAGATTTGACTTCGGGAAAAGGTATATTCGGGAAATTAGCATTCAGGAACTTGTCTGATAAGGAAACTTGAGAAGCCGCTCTTTGCGCGTCGTGTGTTGCTGAATCTACTCGAGTTTTTTAATCTTTAAGGCAAAAACTAGTGTTCAATGGCGTGAATTTGATTGGACAACACTTGACACCAGAGGATGAAAAGGTTGTAGGACGTTCGATGTATACAATGATTCATGATCGGATGTTAATCACCTGCGAAGTTTGTGCAAATTTTAATATTTGTCAGTATCCAAAAGATGAAATGGTTGAATAAAACTGTTCCCAAGAAGGTAGGGTATGAATTTTTAATTATAATTAATTAATAAAAGAATAAATATTTATTATATTCACATCATTAAGCTGAAATCATTGGAATAAAATCCTACAACATCAGAAGAATTTTTGATAATGCTAAACCGGCACCTTATTCCTACGGTGATTTCAATCCAAAAATTCTTCCACGAGATGGTTTGTCCAATAGATTTCATTTGTTTTTATTAATATTATCAAATTTGTAGTTAAATTGTTCATTCCTGATTCACCACCACTTGTTCCACTAGACGAACACTGTGAGGTAGTTATTTCCGTTGGATATCCTTCAAGAGGCAAATCTACATTGGCTGTTAAATGATGGATACGTTCATGTAAATCAGGTATTTTTTTAAAGCCTCTACCGTTACCAGAAAACCAAAATCCGAAGAAAGATTCGAAGAAATTAAAAAAGATTAATTTTATTTTCGAGGGGAGTGATGATGAGAGAAAATGTGGTATATACATTTAATGGGTGGTATGCTATTAAAATTGAGGTACGAGACATAATAAATCATATGATCCGAACCTCAATTTTAATAGATCACCACCGATATAATAATAAATCAAAGGTTTCTAAAGTTCTATTGAAGTTCATTTCAAAATAAGAACGTATTTAATTAAATGTACATGAATTATTTTGTTATATCTTTAATAATTGCTTTTTTTAATAATCTACCTAATTTATTGATTTTATTCATTAACATTTGATTAAAAGTCATTTTGAATTTGATAAATGGCAGCTAATGAATATTTCAGATACTGAAAAATCCAGGTCAACATATTAACAATATTCTTTCGACTCAAAAATTCTTTTTCAAAAGTCGAAATCAATAAACCGCGATGAAAACGATAAAACAATAAATGAATTTTTTAGAAGTATTAGTTTCGCGTCTTTTTCTACACAAATTTTTTTTTTCAAAATAAAAAAAAAAAAAGATTAATGAAATTAGTACATTTTAAATACGAAACAAAAAAAAGGACGCTCAAAATTGAATAATAATATTTGCTTTTTTATTTTTTAATCAACAAAAAAAAATTTTTTAAAAATAATTTAATAACTAATGAATTCTCGCTTTTAAGACGTTACCTAACTTTAAAATATTTAAGAAATTATTACTTGATACTTGATTACATTACTATATTACGAAAAAAAAAGCTAAAAAATTAACTCACATTTCACGAATTCATTTCATTATAAGGTTGCAGGCAAAAAAATCCTTAGGTTCCGACGTAACTGTAAAAATCAAAACAGAATGTCGGTTTTATAGCATTTTCTTAAATGAGCAACTATAATTGATTTTTAATCGGTTTTTTTTTAATAAATAAATTAAGTTTTTAGTATTTGTCATGTATTCATCAGAATAATATCACAGCTCGTCTCGCGAAAATATCACATCATTATCATGCTACGGAATCATGATAACCGAAATAAAATGCTTTAAGCATACTTATCAAACAATCCCTCTTTCACACCACCCGCTATAATATATAAAGAATTGCCACATGGCATGGTAAATCGACCCTTTCGAAACGTTTGAAAGATCAAAACAAGGTTATCTATTATAAAGAAAATAAATAAATGTAAAAGTTAGCAGGGAGTGACACACTCGCATTCCATGTCTAGGGAAGCAAATTCCTTTAAGCGACTATTCCTTGAGCCTCGCTATGCTAACAATCTTATAAACTGTATCATTAAAACTTTGGTAAGACAGGGAGCGCAGTTTACCTCGTTAAAAATCTTTGTCAGCCTATAAGCCATCATCTCCTTCCACAAGAGGGAGTCTAAACACTCACAAGTGTGAATGTGAATTAATGAAACAAACAAATGAATTCTATTCTTATTTATATTAAAAATTGAAAAATATGAAATTGTGGGATTCAAAGATCTTCATGATAAACACTAATTATGGAAATATATAGTTGATCTATCCGTAACATGAGTTTAATAATACATAGCCCAATCACTTATGAGAAATTTTTGAAGTTTAAAAAAAAAATGACAAATGACTAAAAATAAATATATATAAGATTTCTAGTAAAATTTTCAAAAAGTTGTAACTCGAAACATTTTGCCAACTAATTTAAAAAAAATATTTTTAGCTTTATTTAATTAAAAATTTCACAATATTATGACCTTATATCAAATTTGGAACAGCGACTCAGTTCTTCTATGCGTCACCACCATTACCACCGTTGCCATCGTTGCCTCCTTTAGCTCTAAAATGTATAATTCCCAAGTAAAGATTCTTATCGATATGTTGTTAACTTATCGTACCCTTAATATGGATATGACCAGGTTTTTAAATCTCCTACCGAAGTGATATTAAATCTTCGTCTATTCCATCATTTCCATCAGACCACATTTATATCTGCCATTTTTTTTTTTGTTTTGTAACATTAATTATTTATCAATGAATGGATATTACGCCGGATTTAGAAAGATAGTATAATTTCAGTAAATAGGAGGGAGCGTATTTGTTGAATTATTCCTAGGGATGTTAAGGTCTGTGATTGGGATGGTACAGACCATAGTCTGATCATAGAACCGGTTTCGGTTCGGTTTGAACTGAAATCGAGTCGAATCGAACCGATTTTTAGACTGGCTTAGATAATTAAATATATGATGTCGCGTAACTGAAAAACGCATTGATCATTGATCATTTTGAATTTGCAAATATGTCTGGTAATATTTCTTAGTAAAATGACGACAATATTTCAGATGTTTCTTCAGTTTCCTTGGATTAATTAACAAATAAAATCAATCAACGTCGGTTCCATCAGAAAGGGTCAGGTTTAGCTATTTCAAAAACCAGAAATAGGTTAAATCCAGAAACAGCAAGGGTATGAAAAATTGGATTTCAGAAAAAGAGGGAATTAAAAAATTTGTAGCAACGAAATAATTTTTTTTTGTTATATATTTTATAGATTTAGATTTCATTTTTTTTTCGATTTTTGACAATAATTTTTGTAATTTTTTTTCTTGCTTTTTTGTTAAAATAAAAATTTTCGATATTTGGTAGTTTGATTTTTTGTTTTAATCGAATGGTTTAATCTTCGGTCTAAACTACATTTTCAAACCGCTCTATAAATCAGTCTACAGTTCGATTTTACTCTCAGACCACCAAAAATTGAACCGAAACCGAATTGATAGAACCGTACCGTTAAAAGATCATCCTAGTTCAATTATGAAAAACTTTTTTTTTTTTTTGAAATTTTATATTAAATAAAGATCGATATTTTTTTCACAAGAGAAAGGTATAAAAATCGATATCAAATCAACAAAATATTATCATTTTAACAAAAATATTTCACTCACAATGTCGACGAGATAAATTTTAATACTAGATGTGGTGCAAGTGCAAATTAATTGATGCAGTTAACTGGATTCATAACAACTATTTATATAAATATTTATTAAATATCTCTTCAGTCTTAATAATTTGCACGACTAAATTACTTCAATTAAAAAATTATCTAAATATAAAATAAAATAAAATTGCTAGCGAATGAATATCATAATATTAATCAAAGCCAGTAGAGATGCAATAATGAAACAACAATGGTATAATGAATCCAATGGTGATTTTATACTATTACACTATAAATTAGACTCCTAGACCAACAACCTCCCTAATTTCTCTTTCCTGAAAATTAAATTTGCAAATACCCATTTACGATTTTTCTTACCACCCATTAGCGTATATGTAGTTTATAGGTCGTAGTGTTCGTGATATGATGTTATACATGCATCAAAAATATTTTTGTAGAAATTCGCAATTAATAATAAAATTTTGGTCAAAATGCTTGACCAACATTTCTAACGGCTCCTAATATTGTTTCGATTTAGTAACGTTTTAATATTATCCGGAAATCGCGGTTGAATACTTATTTTTTATTTTTTATTTTTAAAAAATAAAAAACTCGATAAACTTCTTTATAAAGAATTTCTCAATTAAACTGCTATTAAATTTTTATAATGATGCAACATTCATTTTGCGAAAATAAAATAAAATAAAACTTCATTTTGTTAATCATGCCCAAAAGTTAAGATCTTGACAAACAAAAAAAAAAAATTTATCAATTAAAAAAAAAATGATTGCATTCTACGTTGGGCCATTTCTCTCCGGCAGCGTTTGAACAGCAGTGGGTTGCACAGTGGAATTCGCCTTTTCTCATTATTGTTGACATTGATGAACCCATTCGGATTATCCAACGGAAGGGGAAAAAAATCACAAATGAAATTTGTATTATGATTAAGTGAATGTTATTTTTGTTTTTTTTTGTTTTTTTGCATTACCTGTCCCCATTAATCATCTCTAAGATAACTCATAAGTTAATTGTGATCATAATTTATATATCATATATTCTTTCCGAATAAAAATTGTCATTTCATACAGGATCTTTTGTTTAGGCTTCAAATTATCTCTAAATGAAGTTAAAATTTGTTAGTTAGAACTTTTGTCTAAGTTGGTTTATCTTGGTAAATCGAGTGTTAAATTGCTTCAATAAAATATGCATTAAGCTGAGTTTGGGCACAAACTTTCATAAACAAGTTCAATATGTGTTCTAAACATGCTTCAAGCTGGTTTCGCACTTTGTTAATTTGAGCTTCAATTATACTTCAAAGATAAATATTGTCAAATTCAAGCCGTATACTTAAGCGTGTTTGATTAAAATAACTTCTTTTATCAGATTTTGAATTATTCGCAAATAGCCAAAGTACTAATTTTAATGCAAACCTTAAAGAAATAAGTTTAACAAATGACAATATCATGTTAAATGAGAATATCGTATCAATAAAATATATGACAAAATGACGAAAAATCGATCCTGTTTGGGAGTTTATTGATGAAATTGATAATAAGCGATATTGTAAATTTTGTTGAAAGGAGTGGAGTATTAGGAATCAATACGATCAAAGGGCATTTTAAACGTTGTTAGCTTAAACGGTTCGTCGTTAAGTTAACTAAGATTATTTGCTAACAGGGAGTTTAAGTTCGTCTAAA
>CAMKVN010000698.1:0-24990 GCA_946474995.1 Funneliformis geosporum
TTGAAACATAATTTTACAATTTTTTTTTAGTAATGATATTTTTTTGTTATAATTTTTAATAAAGGATTAATTACCGGAATAATAAAAATAATAATGTTGTAATATATAATTTATTATGACCTATTTATTTATTAAATAAAACTTAATTTACTAACCCCGAAGGTCAACTCGAATGCTTAACTCGAATGCTAATTTGAATTTTAACTCAAACACTTTTCGAGTCATAAACATCCTGACTCGATATGACTCGAGTCAACTCATTTTAACTCGAGTCCTACCTCTAAGCTAAATAACTTAAAAAATTTAAATCGTGATAAATTAAACTATAATATATAATTCTCTTTATTAAAGGAAAGTAAATAATTTAAATTTTATTAATTCTTTTTTTTTTAATATATTAGAACAATAAATGCAAACTTAAATTTGAAGAGTATTACAAGAGATTTACTGCGGTCAATTTCATGTAAATAAATTTTGTTCAATATGAAAAAAAATTTTTTTTATTTCTCTCTTTATATACTGTATATACAATATATAAAAATTGATTAAAAGTAATACAATCAAACCTCTATATAACTATATAACGATATGTCGTATATAGTGCTTTTTTTTAAAAAATCTGAAACTTGTTTAAAACTTAATTGAGTTTAGGAAAATCTATTAGAAATTTAGATAAAGATATTTAATAGTTTAATGTAAACTCAAAATTGTCTATATATAGTTTAGGGCAGAGTTGGGAAGTACAGTATTAGTACAATGATTAGTACAGTTAGTACATTATAATAATTAATATAAAAATTAGTACAAGATCAGTACAAGTACAGTGTTAAATTTATCTAGTACATACAAAATTCTCAACCCTGGTTTAGAGGAGCAAAAAGCTTACATCATAACATTTAGCACGCTCAAAAGAATCTCGTGAATTTTATTATTTTATGATTTCATATTCTTTAAACAAATGAATAAAATAGGCCAAGAATTATAAAATAAACCGCTGGTATTAGAAGTATTCATTAAAGGTTTCCATTTTATTGAGTTCGATGATAATAACGGCTATCTAAAATATCGTTTGAAGAAGTATTTTTTTCCGACCTATAATGCAAGAGATTAAAATGAGTTGGTGAAATTATTGATTTTTGCGAGCACAAAAATCTCGATGAATATGTCGTAATCCTCTTTCTTTGAATTAAACAAAATCCGTTAAATTTTTTTTTCTTTTATTTTTAGTTTTTTTGATCAATTTCCATTGTTATTATTATTATTATTATTTGTTTCTTCTATTAATTAACCGGCACCTAACCTCACTTGAAAAGAAATTTCGAAATTATTTTTTACAAAATTGGCGGAATATATATTTTATTTATATTTTATTTTTTATTTTATATTTTTTTTTTTTTAAAAAAAAAGAACCACGCATAAATCATGAAATAATTTAAAAATACAAATTAGATTTACACGTTAAAATTACAAATGTGATAGAACATATACTCTATTGTTCATGGTTTCAGAGCCAAACCTTTGATAACCACTACCAGCAAAGACGACACCATCAACAATGCTTGGTCCACAGCTGACCGTACCACCCGTAATAAAATCATATAAAATATCACCGGTCTCGGCGTCTAAAGCATACAAATGACCGCTATCATCCCTACTACCGTACCAAACAACACCATTCGCATAAGATACCGGAGCCGCTCCTCCAGCATTGGTAGGATTCGCCGTTTGCCACAATATTTTGCCAGTTAATACATCGATTGCCACTAATGCACCCCCGTTTGTTGAAGGTGGACTGTTACGAGATGGTTTTTTAAATACGTAATTGTCTTTGTTACTATTGGATTGTGATACAAAATATCATTTCCCATCACTAAATAATGAATAGTAAAGGGATAGGAAAGTTAGTTTGTTGCAATCAAAGAATAAATTCATTTATATTTGAGAATTTGAGTAAAGCGGAAAACTTACGTGGCAGAACCAAACAATGAACCACCTAAAAAGTTTTTAAATTAAAATTTCAGTTAATGAATTGAACCTTTCTTGGAATATTAACGCCTTTTATTGTACATCAAAAGTAAAAAAAAAAACTTACCATCAAGTCGTCCCGGTCCAGACTCAACGTACCAATAAATTTCACCCGTAACAGCATTTATCGCCCAGGTAATTCCGGATTTTGCGGTTGCAATAGCAAGTAACGGACAACCATGCTTTTTACATGCTTAGACAAGCAAAGGAGCTTGGCCAAAATCTATTAAAACCTAGGGGTTAGTATCATACAAACAAAAAATGCAGAAAATTTGACGCGAAGATAATTTACCGTAATCTGGTCCAGAAGGTTTAGGACAATTGTCCGGATAAGGCACTGTCAAACCAGGTTTACAGGATACGGTCCAACTATCAAAAGGGAAGTTCTCACTGCTCAAATCACATCACCATTATTTATGTCTAAGGCAAGTATCGTGTTAATATAATTTTTAGGGTCATGACATTTGAACATCTCTTCCGTTGTATTTGTGGATGATAAGCAATCTAAAATGTCAGGTGGGACCTAAAACACAAAGATGGAAAATCAAGCAAGATTAAAGGATATTGTTGCAAATCAAAGTGAAAATGAGCACAAAAGGATAAGGGAATACTTACATCATAATTATTACCGGTAGAGATGTAAACCAACCCTTTAATAGGATCAATAGCAGGCGCAGAACCCCACACTGCATTTCCAGAATACAAACTGGGTTTACCTTGATTATCAGATCATTAAAGTTTTCCAAATAATTTTACCGGTCTTTAAATCTAATTTAGCAAAGCTCCCTTGGAAAGTGCAGCAAACATAACCGGGGTTGAAAGCGGCGGCTTCCTCTTCGGATGAAGAAACTCCAATATACACACCACCATTATATATTGTGGGGGATTGTGTTATGCCAGCATATGGGTGGTCATCAATCAATGTGATCCAAACCAATTCACCTTGTAGATCAATTGCCATAACGAAACCGCTACCTCCATCAAAAGGATTCTGAGTGCCTAATACAATAAGTTGTTCGGTTGGATCAATCGCAAAAGTATCCCGACTTATCGCTTTTGGATCGGCCGGTTGTGGAAGATATTTCTCTGATACCTTAAATTTCCAATTAATCGTTCCTGTTTTGGCATCGACGGAATATAAAAACCCTGCCCAATCAGGGAAATAAACGTTATTTTTGAAAGTCACAGGAGTGGCTGAAACCGAATTGTCGGTCGGAATCTCATATTTAATCTAAAAAGAGAAATCGAGATTTTTCGATGTATTTAGTTTAAACAATTTAAATACATTATTAATGATTAAATATATGTCATTTACCGTTAAAGAATTAACATTATCGGGAGAAATTTTTGTTTCGCCAACGGCATTGCGACTATTATCTATACCAGGACCACCAAAACTGAGCCAATCATTATTATAATCATTAATTGAGAGCACACCGAGGAAATTATGCGCGAATAAAGTCACCGTGATAAATAGAGTACGAATTAATCTCATTATTCTTTTCTATTCTTCTCTTTATTATTATATTTTTTAATAAAAAGAAGAAAAAGAAAGTTTGAATGGGATGGAGAGGATGAGTGTACAATTTCCGATGTATTTTATAACAAATTTCACGAAAAAAAATTTCTCATGTCACGTAACAATCGTTTCGTTAGAAAAGTATTTTGATTGCTCGGGATCATTACATAAGTCAACATTAAGCTTTTTTAGCGAATGGCTTTTGTTCCCACGTATTACCCGGTCTTTTCTTGCATTGTAATACATTTTTTGCAATCCGTTTGTTTATTCATTTATTAGGACGCGAAAGTTCATCAGAACAACCTCCCAGACGAAAATTTTGCTTTCACGTGCCACTCTTGAAAATTTTAAGTGAAAAAAAACTTTTAATATTTTCCCAAAACCAGTAGTTAAAATAACATTAGTCATTGTCATACATATTTTTATTTATTTTTTTTTTTTTAAAAAAAAAGGTAAAAAAAGTTTTTTTTAAACAGTAAATATGCAAATGAGAGAAAACGGAATTTGACCTATTCAGGCTACATTGCATACCCCTGAAAGAATTCATTTGTTTGTATTTATATAAATACACTTTAAACTGAAATTAATGTAAAAATAAAAAGGGAAAAAAAACAAGATATTGTTTAGTATCTTGAAAAAGAAGAGAAATACGGTATGTATTAAATATACATTGCATACCTCTATAAATAATGAATTTGTTGATAGTTTAAATATTGCACTTCGATGAAACAAACAGAAAAATATGCAAGTGAACAAAAAGGGAAAAAATTCAGGCACAATGCATATCCCGAAAAAAATTAATAAAACTTAAAATCTAATAATGATTTCCTACATTTATAGCATGTATGAGATATCATTGTTATTATTTGTTATTCATCTAGTATGATTTTTCTTGATTTGGATGATAGGAAAACTACAATTATAGGTAACACCGCATCTTTATATATATTGGCTTTTCCCTCACTAAAAAAATAAAATTAAAAAAAAAATGTCCTACGAAGAACAAGAGCGTCAAAATCTACACGAGTCGCTTTTACCAAATTATCAAAAACGTGACGATGATATACCAAAAACGACAAATATAGGATGGCTAAAAAATTATTTTCAAGGTCATTTCTTACCTTCAATAAAACGAAAGGTTTTTATAATTATACTTTTCAGTATTAGTCTTCTAATATTACTACGTTCACAACATAATTTAAATGATGATGATGATGATTATGAGGAGAACGAATCAAATATTTCTTTGATAGAAGATGATGATAAAGATTATTTCCCTTCCAATTCAAAGTATGAAAAGTTCATGACATTTTCTCCTCATGGGAACCTTTTTCAACAAAGAGAAGAGTTAGAAAATGCGGTTTTCTTGGCCTATTTTCTAAATAGAACTCTAGTAATTCCTCCTATTATATTGGGATTAAATATTGAATTCATCAATCCCCAAGAATTACGTCAAAAGTTAAATACACTTCGCGCAGATAAACTCGAGTCAGAATGCTCGATTAAAGAAGTTACAAAACCTGAACGAAAAGAAACGAAATATGAAATCGATCTGAATTGTTTGAATGAATTTGATTCTTACTCTTTATTACGTTGGGATTCCTTATTTAACTTGGATTTTATTAAACAGAATATTCACATATTACACAGAAGAGATTTTGATCAGGTTAAACTTGAAAAAATGTTAAACGTTACGAATTCAAAGCTAAATGTCTGTGAATTTAAGATATCATCATTGAATTCTATTCATTCACATAAAGAGAAACTGCTATCCTTTGATTGCTTATCAGGAAAAGGGTTAATTGATAAAGATTCACCCCAAGATCAATTATATTGGGACATGATAGATAATTCTCTCACATTGAACAATCCTGTTGTATTAGATGTCTCCAAAAAGATCGTTCAAAAATTAGGAGGGAAAGGAAATTATGTTGGTGTACACGCGAGATTTCTTTCTACATCAAATTCCAAAAAATTTATACAAAAATCTTTTACAAGGTTAACGTTGGCCTTAAAGAATTACTTCAACGACATTCCTCAAGATTTAAAGGGAACATCAAACGATTTATGTAAATTGGATTTTATTCCATCATCACGCGTCATTTATTTAGCCACAGATTTAAGCAGAAATGATGCAATCCTATCATCATTCTTATCAAAGTTTCCGTGCGTCTTAATTTTAAGTGATTTTAAAAAGATTTTACATCCCTTACTTGAATTATATAATCCAAGAGATGGAACACTTTTATTTAAATTTTTGGAACCTTTGGTAAATTCTCAAATTGCTTCGAGTGGTATGGAATTATTTAGCGTAGGTGATGATACCTATTCTGCGTACACAAAGCAATTGCATAAAGACACGAATAATGTATGAATGGTGCAGATAACGATGTTATGAAAAATGAAAATTTTGATGTAAATTTTGTAAAAAAAAAATAAAATAAATAAAATAAAATAAAGTTCATTTCGAATTAATGGCGCTGTAGAAAATTTTTTGAGCTGCCGCAATAAAAATAAAAACAAATAAAATCAAACCTTAGCACGAGATAATAAAATTTTATTTATATAATAACAACAAAATATACAAATATAAAAGAAAAGGAAAGGGGTTGCCACGTTTTCCTAACAATGCAAAACAAAAATTCTATTTTTTCCAATTAAAGTATCAGGTTTACTAATAACAACTTCCCCTTTGACAATATTATTATTACCAGAAATTAAAGTTGTGTTAACACTAAATAAGAAAGGATCCGTGGAACCATTTGGTCTGATTTTGAGAAGTGCATCTAAACTTTCATTATCAGGTTTTAAGTCCACGATTTCTTTGCTACCTTTAAACACTTTAAACGAATAGTCTTTTTCTTTCCCTTCAACAAAACCACTTTCAAATTGACCAAAAATTAATGTTGTATTCTCTCTAGTTTCCCAAAATATCAATAAACCCTTCGTCAATTCTGGTGGATCTGTAAAGTGTACATAAGCTCGTTTTGAATGTTTTGGATTTTTAGGATGCTTGGGATGTTTATGGCCGCCTGAAGATATCGTGTACTTGTTATCGGCCTTATCGGAATTGTGTGATGAAATAATGAGGGGCAACATGTTGTCATCAATGTTCATGAATACGTTTGATTCCGCATCACGAGTTGGTTTCGATTCACCGAGCAATAAAGAGTAGACCAAAAGTGTGATCAAGATTGAAATGATTCTCTTCATGTTTCAATAATTTCCACTCTGAAAAAAAATTTATCTAAAAAAGACTGAACTTTTAAATATTTGATTTAAAACTAAAAAAAAAACGCCTGAATGACCGATAAAATCGATAACTTATCAATTTCATGAGAATATTAAGTGGGCGTTTTTTTTTTCATATTGTTTAAAGGTAGGTCATGAGGGTTGATTTTGCATAATCTGATTTAAACTTTATTTGTTTCGGGTATTCTATTTACCCGCATGATTTGAATAATATTCATATGCACTATAGAAATGCAAAAAAAAGTCATTTTTTTTCATAATGAACGAATGAAGTGATGATTATTTAATTTACCGAAATATTCAAATATTTATGGAATTTCACTTCTTGAAGCAATTCAGTACTGCTTTTGGCAAAATACAACCGACAAAAATAAATAAAAACATCTCAACGATCTAAAAAAAAATTCTTTTTTATTTAAAAACATAAGTTTTATTTAAAAAAGTCATAGTTACATCATTTATTAAAGTTTCTTGGAACAATTTTAACAAATAAATCATAAGGCCTATTAATTGTAGAATAGAAATACTTTAAAGGAGCATTTCTGTCAATCAATTCAATATCATAATTTCTAAAAGTCAAAGCAATGAAACATTTGGATTTTATCATCGCCATCTTTCGACCCGGACAACTTCTAAGTCCAGCACCAAACATCAAGAAATGATTTTGAAATTGTTGTTCTTCATTTGAGACGAGAAATCGATCAGGATTAAATTTATCCGGTTCGTCCCATACTTTTGAACTATTATTAATGGCTAAAATATTAATATTAAAATGTGTAAATGGAGGCCAACTATACCCTCCGATTTGCACGGTTCCACCATCATTAAATCGATCAACTAACGAAACTGTTGGTCGGACTCTTGCTACTTCCTTTATAACCGCTTCGACGTATTTTAGATTTGAAAGGTCATCATAATTGATGTCTCGCGATGGATTATCCTTAAACACATCTTCAAGTTCTTGATAAAGACGTTTTTTCACTTCGGGATATTGACATATGTAATAAACCGTGAACGCGATTGTGTTTGCCATCTAATAAAATGTTGAATTACGTGTCAAGTATTTAAAAGAAAGAGGAAAAATTATATGATTAAAGATTTTGAAAAAGTTTCCCTACGGTATCAAGTCCTGCGGTTATGGCTTCTAACAGATTAACTTGAATTTCATCATTGATCATGGGACGCATAAATTCCTCTTCAACTTGTCGAATATCACTAATATCCCTTGATGTATTTGCCGTAATAAAAGATGTCAACATATCATTTCTAAGGGGTTGACCTAAAGGAGTTTGTTCAATTTCTTCTCTTCTTTCGTTTATTATTTGTAAAATCCCATTAAAAACTCTATCCCTACAATCTAAAATAGATTTGGTTTTACTTTTCATAATTGGAAAGTAATTCCTAACAAATGAAGGGAACATGACAAAATACGAATATCCTGCTAATAAAGATTCAATGTCATGAAATAAATCCAAACATTTTTTAATCTTTTCTTCATGTGAGTCATCATTTCCATTCTTGTCAAGATTCTGATGGAATTTTTTATAATATTCATTAAATTTTGCTTCCATACAATATCCTTTTCTTCCCGTCGTGATAAATAAGATTAAATCCGAGGTGAAACTATGTGTCCAATAAGTGAAATCGCTCGTTAATCCTTCTTTACCAATCAAATTCCAACAACTTTCTAATTCTTTAAATAACTTGTTCGTTTCTTTAACAGTTTCTCTTAAAAATCCATGAGATGTGATAGATTGAATAAAAAATTGCTTATTATATTTCCATGATTTTAAGTCATAATTAAATACGACCCCTTTACCGGATGTACCAAATTCTTCCAAATTATCAAGTTTCTCATATCGTAACCTGAATTTTGAGGTCTTCAACGTAGATGAATTGATCATTGGCTCTATCATATCTAAGGTTGAAACGTAAATTATCCTATGAGAGAATATATAAGTTTCAAATAATGAGCCATATTTTTGATGTTGCTTTACGATCCAATCGCCATATTCATTCCTTTTAAATAAGTGAGCATTACCGATAAGTGGGAGAGGAAATGGACCAGGTAAAGGATTGTTGCGCGCAAAATAATTGTAATAAAAACGTGAGATATATAAAATGATGAGTATAATGGATAGATTTATGATATCAGAAGTTTCAAAATAATTTTGAAAATTTGATAGAATTGCCATTTTCTTATCGTTATTGTTCCAAAAAAAAATAAATAAATTGGTTAAAAATAATTTTCTCATGTACACAAAATCAAATTAACCAAAATTAGAGATTTCGGCAAATAATGGAATAAATACTTTTCCAAATCAGGTTTTTTTCCCGAACCATTCTTTTTCCTCTTGTCAAAATAAAAACATTTTTTAATATAAAAATTTATTATTACAAAAAAAAAAAAAAAGTTTCTATCACTTTGATTCCCAAGATTTCGACATGAATGTTTCTTACCTTCCAGACTTGTGTATGAAAGAAATTTCAACCGTTTTAAAAGATAACCCATCTGGTTTATATAGATGTTCTTTAATAAATCGTCATTGGAATCAATATTTCTTACCAGAATTATGGAAAGAACCTTTCCAAGCAAAAGCACGAATAAATACAAAACGATTGATTGAAACACTTTTCCTCTGCCTTCCACCTGAAGAAAAAGAATGCATTCAAGATTTTACAAATATCCCAATCAACTCCAATCCACACTCCATGTATTCAAAATATATACAAGTTCTCAACCTGAGAATGCTATCTCAATATATTGAAAAAGATTTTCCTAGAATGCATCATCAGCTAATTTATGAAAAATTATTTCATCATTTCAATTCTAATTCAACCAATATTTCAAAGATTATTTTTTTCATGGGAAAAAAAGGAAAAACCACATCAAACAATTATTACAATGCTGATCATGCGGGATATCCGGATTTATTCTTATGCCCGAATGCGAAAAACCTTTCCACACTTAAAGAGGTTGAATTTTATGGTATAGCCTTATCAGGTTTAATATTTAATTGCTACAAGGTCTGTAGGGACCTTCAAACCATCACGTTTTATAATACAGAAGAATTTCCGGAAATGTTATCTAATTTTAATGAAGGGTATAGAGGGTATAAATATTTCAATTTAAAGAATTTAATTAAATCACAAAGGAATTTAAAGAATTTGAATATTCAAGGTTTCTTGGTTTCGGAGAATAAGTATTTATATGAAGCCGTTAACTCTCAGGTATCCTTCTTGACAAGCATTAAATTTAAATTAATAAATTTAAATGATAATTGTACTTTGGATTATCTAGTAAATTGTAAAAATTTGGAAGAATTACAATTTATGGAATGCAAATTTTTTGGAAATGTCATTACCGTTGGTGACAATCAACTTTGTAAATTTCCGATCAAATCCAAATTAAAATACCTTAAATTTGAAAATTGTGTTCAAATAGATTTTTTTGGGAATTATTCTTTAATTATTTCAATCTTTGGACAGAATTTACATAGCTTATATATTAGAGGGGATAATGTTTTGAGCGCTTCAAGAAAGGTGAACTTAATAACGTTGATTGCAACATATTGCCATAATTTAAAGGTATTTAAGATTTCCATTATAGATGAGCATGTCAAATTTATTCCATCATTACTTTCCTCTTGTCGGAGATTAGAACATGTCACTTTTAATACCTATGACCAAATAGAAGTTATTAATATCGATTTATCGGAAATCGGGAAAACCATGCCATCTTCAATGAATAGGTTTGCATTAAAGATGAGCTTATATTTTACTCCCGAAAACTTTAAAGAATTTCTAATTAATATTAAGGATCAAACTAATTTGAAGGTATTGAACTTTAAGAGATGTAGATTGTTTAGTAATGATCATTTAGATACGTTAATCAAGCATGGAAACGGACGTTTGAGAAAGTTAAAAATAAATAATGCGAGAAAAGTTGATCATGAAGGTTTACTTAGAGCAAGAAAATTTGTAAAAATAGAAACGCCTAAAATCTAAGATTTATTTAATTAGCTTTAAATAAATATATGGTTTTTTTTAAAATAAAAAAAATAAATATCGTATGGACATTCTGACTTGATTTCATAGGTTTTGAGGTCAACATAAAGTTTTCATATAATATTAAAAATACAAATATCACCACAAAAAAAATTCTCCCACGTCATTTTGACCGCCATTATAGAACTTGGCCGAAATTAACCTGACATTGTCATTAAAATCATGAGGAAGGGCGTCTAATATCTATTTATTATAATATAAATATTATTTAATATTAGGCTCGTTTATGGACACATGTAGCAGGGCAGAAGGTGTATTATCACAAAATGCAACTTTAGCAAGAGCAGGAGTCTATGTCACAGAGGTAATATTTGATATACCGTTATATTCTTATGATCGAATGTCAGAGGACAAGAATTTTTGCAATTGATAGTGGGATTTCGGCACCATTCAATATAATAATTATACACCAACACCTACTGGTCGCAATGCCTTGAATCTTAATGCCTTTCAAGTGACCATTCCAATCGCAGATGTTTTCTATTACCCTCCAATCGTTAGAGGAGTTCCTATACAATATGCTGTATTTGTACCTGGTACAGTTGTCGGCGTTAATAATGTCATTGATTTATATGAAGTTCAACAAGTAGTTTTAGAAGTACGGTAAAGGATGGCCTTATTTGCATATGTGTATTTTACAGTTAATTAAATTATATTTGTTATAAATATAATGAAAAGTAAAAGAAACGAATAATTATAATAGTTAAATAAATTTTATTATCTGAAAAATCAAAGCCAAATTTTATAATGTAATGTTTTAAAGGGGGAAGGAGTACTCGGATTCTATTTAATGAGAGTCCCAGTAAAATTCCATAACAAATTTATCCTATAAACATTATTGCTATCTGAGATTCTCACACATAAGATTTTCGCTTATCTATATCACATGTAAGTAGTAAGTACTGCAAGAGATAAATAAAAAATAAAAAATACAATAATCCTTACCATTACGACTTGTTGTATTGGAGAAGTCAGGTGAATAATTTTTCTACGCCTATGATACATATAAGAAGGGAAGGGTGATTGATGATAGGTCAACTCAAACGAAACGGATGGTGAAATGCTATAGCATTACGGGGAGTAGTTCTTTGTTAATTAGATAGTTGTATTTTGTTTTTTTCTATTATATTTACTTTTATATACTTTTGTATTTTCTTTTTAACTTCAATAATGTCATTGATCATAAAAAAAAAAAAGCTGATAAGAACAGTAAATATGTATTATTCCAAAAAAAAACAAATTTTGAATAATTAATAATCAGTTATGACAGGAAAGGTGTCTTATTTGATATTTCGTTTGTCAAAATAATTATTATTTATATCTTAATTAAAATGTTTAGTTGATTTCAATGTGATTTTTAATCAATCTATGATATTATGAGACTTGTTCAACATCGAAGGTTGGGGTTATAAGCAATGTGAAGATATTATGATGCAAATGATTTATAAAAATATTTTTATTCATAACAAGATAAAAGAAAACAACATTTATATATAATTAAATAATTTTTTGGCCTATTTGTCAATGAAATTCGTTCAGTAGTTTGAAAAATAAGAAAATCCTATCCTAAAAATGTACGAATTTAATGTGAATATAAGACATTCAATTTTAAATTTTAAAATAGTTATTTTTTTCTTATATATATAACGTGGGTGTAAAATTAAATCATTTTGGTCGCAGACCTAAAATGAGAATCTTATATATGTCACGTACTATTAATGCAAAAATTAAAAATGGAGTATATAATACATTTTGTGCAAGAACATAATTAATTCCTTCGATGATATAAAAGCTTTCCTTCCGTTTCTTGATGTGAATGAACATCAAGCTTTGCAGATTTTGGCCTTAGAAATGATTCTACCTCGAACACTTAAATACACACATCCTCCAATAATACTTTGTGATCCATCTAAATCTAATTCATCAAAGGTGGTCAATAATTTGGCTTCATTTTTTTTAATTACCAAATCTCTTTGTATATTGACTGATAAATCCTTATGCATAACACCATTTTTATATATGACAAATTCATAATTTAATGGGTTTGTATCATGAATATTATGCCATTGTCCATAAGCTACAGTTTTAGTTGATGCGTTCGTCTTGGATTGGCCGTTGCTAAAAAATGTTAACGTGCCAGCGAATTCCTTTTTTATATTTGATTTATTTGATTTGTAAAATTGGACATGGGCGGTTTGACTTTTCGATGTTTGATCGAGAGGAGCTATTTGGGAAGAACGAGATTGAATATTAAATAGATTCAATATTGAGCCTGTTACCATTGTGGGAAAATGAATGATCTTTGTATAGAGTGTTGAATAAAACTTTTCGGACATCTTGCTTATTTTTTTTTTTTTGAAAGGAATTAATTAATTTATCAGGTGAAGAAATTGATTTCCTTTTTATTTATTTTTGAATAAAATTTTTTTTCGAAATACTATATTTAAGGATAAATCACAATTTTGAATCAAGAAAAATTTCCTTCCTTTATATATATATATATTTACAAAATATTTACCAAATATTTATCGCATTGTTAAAATCACGACTTTTCTTTAATAAAAAAAACATGAAATAAAGTTTAATGTAAGTTATGCAAGGTTAAGTTACACATAAAAAAATCTCGAGATATGTGCATAAACTAAACGCCACACAACTTCGTTTTGCATTTTTTTTTTTTTTTGCAAACAAGATTGTTGGATGAAATCTGATCGGATGTGTATTGTTTGGTTTATAATTAAATCATTCGACCTTCTTTTGTATTCTACGACGTTTACTTTTTTTTTTTTTTTAGCCCCCAACAAAAAAAAACAAAGGGTCATTACCAACGGATCAGTTTAATCAAATAATCACAATAATCGTCAAATGACAACATCATCATGGAGAAAAATTGTGGAAAGTCACTTATCTTTTGCGCCCAAAGTCATTTATTTAGATTTGATGCAGTGACTTGTTATCAAGTTTGCACATGTTCGGATCCTTTTGCAAATTAATCAGAATAGTATCTACGAACCATCGTTACATGGGTACTGCGATGTAACCAAATAAAAAATCAAAAATGTGTACGCCAAGACGAACGCGTTGATGGCACGTTATAATAACTTTGTTCATTGATCTCGAAATAAAGTTCGAAACGAGAGATTTTTTTTTAATTCCCCTTGTGAAAGTTTTTGAAACCTGTGTACGAAAAAAATATGAAACGCTTTTCTAATGAAGATAAGATGACGAAAAAAAAAAAAAGATTTGATTCATTGATCATTCAGGGGTTAGAAATTGAAATTTATCGAATCGTAACTCGTGCAGAATTGATTGTTTATAATTCGAAAAAAAAAAAAAAAAAAATCCGAATAAATATTTTTAATGTATGTGTATTTTGTTTACATGCAATATGCAACACGCACGCCTTTTGTACATTTAATTTCTGAAAAATAAAAAATCATTTGGTGGTGTAACAAGATTTTTAGTTTACGGAGTCCTCACGTTTTACACAAATAATCGGTAGTTGTTTTGAAAACAACAACAATCACAATTGACATACATTCTTTTATACGAAGGCCAAAAAGAATTCTTTATTGTTTTCTGTTGGGCACCCCTTAATTCGTAATACATACAATACAATATTTGTTCCTATAACAATATGGCTGCGCGGTTCATAAGCTAGAAGATTATATAATTTCTAATATTGCCATATGTAAAGACATCCTATGATTTTATGTTTTCTATTGCATTCCATGGAATTTATACTCTTTCTTATTGACGATGAATCATAAATTTTATGCCTTTTATTCAAATCCTTTGCTTATTATACTGTATATCTCAATATGCTAATCAGAAATTAAATGACCGATAAAAATATCCTCTTAATCAACTAAATGAAAAAAAGTATTGGATTCGTAATTTTGACAACCGAGTTCTTCTAATAGTTGGAAATAATAAAACCTTCATGAATCAAGCTTAAATTCTCTGGATAATCTTCCGCTCTAACTTTCTTTCTTAATTATTAAATTTATTGAAACTTCTATTTCAATTAAAGCCATTTGTTCTAGTTCTAGCATTGTAAACTAGTTTAAATCGTGAGCTAAATTTCTTGTATTTTTAGTAATTTTTCTGAATTCTCGAAAAACAACCTTCTAATTTAAATTTGAATAAATTTATATATTGTTTATATATATTATAGATATTATTTAATAAATTTTTAAATATTCAAAAAAAAAAATCTATTTTAAAAAAAAGGGTTATAATTTTATCCTAGTAAATTGAAAAAATGTTAATCATAGCATTTTATATGAGAATAAATATATTTGTAACAGCCTGTTACAATCTTCCGATAAAAAAACTCGAGCATGTGGTTATATAAATAATCATCACCTTGCGTCATACCCCTATGTTTCATTTTTTATTATATTATTTGGGAACTTTAGTTTTTTTTTTAGGATGTGAATTCATATTCGTCATTCGTTATTTGTCACTCCCCATTGATTAGGGTTAGTGTAAGTTAAGGTCTATTTATTAAAACTATTCGCTACACGTCATAAAGCTCATATAATACAAAACTGCATTGTATGTAAAGACGCTTGCCTAAACCTCTTTAAATTCTACAATTAGTTTTGATAAAATTTAATGAGTTTAATATAGTTATGGTTTCTTAAGTTTCAGCATTTACTATGATAGTTTCATCATTTTGGCATTTCGTCATAGTTTTAACATTTCAACATAAGTAATTATAAGACTTTAATATAGTTTCATCAAAGTTTTCGCATTTTGACATTTTGGCAAGTAAAAAACGCTATAGTTTCTCTAGCAACCTCTTAATTGTATGATACAAAACTGCATATGATATATGTAAAATATATTATGTGATACAGTTTATATATAGATTTTGTAACATGTAATGCAGATTTCTGGAAAACTTCAACACATTAATTATTAATGCTATTAAAACAGACGTTTTCTTGAATAAAAAAATCTTTTTGTGAGAAAATTCATATTGTGTCATATAAAGTTATCTTATTCTAGAGGTTTAATAATAATTTAAAGATGGTAATGCAACTGATTTAAAAATTCTGCAACTGGTTGCAACCCAGATTACTACTTAAAAAATTGCAATAGTTGTGAATTTTGATATATAAATTCTTATATTTAAGATTCTACGACTGATTGCAATCTAGTAATTGCAAATCCATCTTTTAGTTATAATAGTGAAGACAGAAATAATGGCAACTTAAAAAAAAGAATCAAGAAAATAAGATGTAAAGGTCTTATCTTTTGAATTAAAATTGCTCTAATAAAATTTTTTGCTTTACAATTATCAAACTCTAATAGAAAACATTTTTGCTTCATTTTTTTATATGCAATCATTTCTTAATTTACAAAACAAAAAGCAAATTTATTATAATGAATATGTTTGATAAATTGTATACCTAAGAATTCATTTTATTGCTAGTTTTGCAGAAACTTATTATACAAATTTGGGGTAAAATTTTGTAGATTATATAATAATAATTAAAAATTATACAACTTTTTTAAATAATAAATTTAGTTTAAATATATTTATTTGCATATCAAATCATATGATTTAATACAAAAAAAGGCAGAAATTACAAGAATCATTTTAGAAATCAAATTTACTTTTATTTTTAATAACTTTATTATACACAAATATTAGATTCTAAGATAAGTCAAATAAAATAATAAATTTTCAAATAATATTTTTACATAATAAAAGTAATATAAACCTGTTTATTTAGAAATTTTAGGCAGTTCTGTTTCTTCAAAAAGTTGTAATGCCATAGAGATTTTAAATGATTACGAGATACTCGTTATTCAATTTGCAATTATAGATACTTTTGGTATTATTATCCAAGTGAAAATAAGATACAACAAATCATATGACCAGAAATGTGATACAAAAAGCATGATTAATATTCATTATTAAAGAAATTATAACAAACAATCTCATAATAGAAATGTAATCATAAATTGAAATGTTGATCAATAAAATTGGTATTATATGACACAATATGCCATATCTAAAAATTAAAAGTAAACGTAATAATTATAAAAAGATATTAAATCATAATTAAGAAATTAGTTATTTTTACATAGTCATAATATAGTAACTATGCAATGAAATATGTAGTAATAATTATGCAATAATTAGATAGTTAAAGACAATCCTTATGTAATAATTATCTAATATATCTGTAATCTTAGATCAATTCAAAATGTATAAATAGGACAAGTTAGGATTATTAAGAAAACAGGTGATCTAGAGAAGTAATTAATCTAGAAGGAATGTAATGCAAAGAATTAGCAATGATAATTATACAATCACTTATAACATTATAATATTTTAGTAAAACATCATCTTTATGTTTAAACAAAATTATTTTTTTATTTATTTTCTGTAATGTTTGTATAATCCACTTATGTGTTACTTCTATCACACTTCATTAAGTCTTCATACTTAACTGAATCGCTATGTGATTCAGCTTGAAAAGTCATGATGAATTTATAATCTTTGACAACAGGTAGCAGCAGCGATCAAGAATATTTCATCAAAGTTTGTAACATAACAAACTCAATCTCTTATTTAAAAAATGAACATCTTATTTTTTAGTAACAGTATATTATATAAGAGTTTGTCAATAGAAAGAAAGGAAAATCTAAAAAAAAAAAGTTTTTGAATTAATGTTAAATCTGAATTTATTTTACTAAAAAATCTTTTAATTTTTTTTAGATTTCCTCTTTTTCTATTGATAAGCTCCTATATTTAGAAATTTCTCTATTTATTACTCTTTTCAAAACTTCTTTATACATTTTATTAGCATTTATTTTAATTTAGGATCAGTCATATCAGAATAAAATATTATAGTAAGTAATTCCTTTATATATACTGCAATTCGTTTAGTTAATTCTTTTTAGTTTACTTTTAAATTTTCTAATAAAGTCTATCTACAAACAAATACAATAGTATTAATAATACAAAAAAATTAATCAAATTTATAGAAAATATTAAGATTACTTTTTTAATGCAAAATTAATATCCATATCGATTCCAAAATGTTCTTCATTTTATTTTTATTTATTTATTTTTTTATTAAGTATTTTATTAAAATAAAACAATAATATATATCCCTTTGACTGTAAAGCAGGCAAATTTGCCTGCGAAGTTAAAAAAAAGTGTTAATATATTACCATTCACTTTTTCTATTATCTACTTATCCCTATTTATACTCAATAATATTTTTCTCTAATAATAGCTTTTTATCAAAAATGTTATTAAAAAATGGCTTTTCATTATTATCTTTATTATTTTCATACAATTTAAAATATTTTTGATATAATACTTTTTTACTTAACATGAGTATACAATCAAACCTTGATATAGCGAACCCTTAATATAGCAAATTTTAAATCAAATATATTAAATTTACCTTACTATAGTAAACTAGCCAATTAAATTCATTAAAAAATTCATTATAAGTTATAATGAAGTTGATATCCAGATCCTAAAATTCGTTATATCAAGAGTTCATTGTAATAAAAAGCGTAAAATAAGAATAGTTTCAGGAATTGTACTTGAATACTGAATTAAAAATACATACCATTTTAGAACATATTCAAAAAGATTTTATCTCAATTATATCAGATATTTTCTATATGCCAGATGATCAAATTTATGAGATTATAATTAATTTAGGAAACTGGCTTTACTTTAAATCCTAAGAAGAGATTGAAGAATTTAGTTTTCGATAGAATAGCATTTGAAAAGTATGGCAGAAAATTGATATCTACATAAGTAATCAAACCAGTATTGAATGTATTTTCTATTAAAGATTATAATTTTATCACTTTCTTATCTAACTCAATGATATTAATAGTTAATTTACAGATATATAACTTGGATTTTATATCAAAGTATAATCTAGCATCTGATTTTTTATACTTAAAAATCTATGTTTTCGAATTCTTTAAAATGCAAGTAATTGTTACTTAGATTGCATTATATACTTCATTACATGTAAATCTTTTCTTAAAAATATACATAGATATTAAATTCTACTATACAAAATGATTATTAGGATTTGATATTTTGGATTAATCTAATTTTACTAGACTTAGAAGCTTTTTTCTCAATATAAGACCATCTCAATATAAGTAAGATTTAATAAGAGATTTCCATCCTTAGCTGTTTATCTTGATTTGCATGATAACAATAAAAACTATGTGATTTTTTATTTTGAATAATATACGTATTTTCATTATTATATTTACGATTATATATTAAACAATATAATAAGGATATACATGATAATAAAAATGTCAGGCTTATTGTCAGATAGGTATGAGAGATTATATCCTTTGATGTTATTATCTTTAAGTAATTTCTCAATTGTTTCATACTCAACCTGAAATCTGTTTCTTTAATAAATTTGGGTGTTTTAACTATTCACAAGGAAAATGATGTTATTTGTAATATTATCAATAATATCTTTTTCTTGCAATTCTTCTGGAAGTTTCTTGCAGACAAGCTCAATAAATATTGCAACTTGAGTGATAATTTAAGTCTCATATCAAAAGTTAAGATAAAGAGAGATATTTTTTTCGCATCACTGGTATTAGCAATGGTCATGGCTTTTATCCTATTTTAAAAATATTTTTAAAGAAACATCTCTAAAAGCATTGCAAAGTATAGCTTAGGAGAAATAGCATTTAGCATTTTTATTGGCAAATTGAAATCTATAATTGGGTAAAGTAGCTCATTACCATTAATAAATTTATGCAAGAAATGACTTTCGCGATCTGTAAGTATAGCCTTTATACTATCTTTATTGTTTGCATCAAGGAAAAGTCTTTATATAATACTATCATTACAAATTTTATATAGACATTGACTTATATCAAAGGTTTTAAACCTATAATAATAGGGGGTAGGAATTCTGAAAACTCAGATTGAGTCATGATAACATATCATAAATATATAGTTTGAGAGAAAATATATATTTTGGGAGAAAAAAGTTTACAGCTAATTTCATAATTCATGAATTACTAATAAATTGCAATTGAATATAACTGAAAATATTTTATAATAAAATTACTATAAAATATTGTGACTGAATATGACTAAAAAATTATTAATGATCTATAAATTATGAAAAATGAAAATTAATTCTGAAATATATAAATTGATACATAAACCAGCTAATCATAAACATTAAAAATAGCATTTTATCAATATCTTTATATTCTCAGGAGTGGTAAAGTTTGCAATCAGAATGCTACTGATTGGAAGGATGCTAAATTCATTGGAATTCTTTCTTATATATACCTTATAATAAATGCAGTAAATTAACTTTTTTTAAATATAGTACTTGTAATATTCATGCTAAAAAGCACTATAAAATAGAATAGTACTATTGAAAAAAGCTGACTAACTTGAACCTTGATATAGGTATTGATAGGTAATTTAGAGGTAAATAAAAGTAATACAACTTATCATTATTTCTGTCGCTAAAAAAAAACTGGTGAAAAAATTAGTGATGTCTTTGATATGCTCATTAGGAATTCTAAACTGAAAGAAATTTTTTTTGATGAATATTACTAGTGTATTACTAGTATCACTAGAGAAATCTGAGTCTTTAATTTTTTTTATTTTTTTTATAGCATACATATAGCATATATATATCATACATATATTATATTACAATATATATATACCATAGGAACCATAGGAGTATTATAGAAAAAATTTAATTTTTTTCTTATATTATACTACTCTCTTACTAGTGATATTAGTAATACTAATAAAGAAAGAAATAAAATAGCCTAATAACCTTAAAGAGCATATCAAAGGTATCACTATGTCTGTTACCAATTGGTATGTGAAACTCGTAACACTAGTGACAGTTTATGATAAAAAACTTTAAAGTGATCTCTATGCAAACAGTATGAAAGACCGATAGTATCAATATATGAGTTTTGTAATTTACATGTATATAAGTACAATTTAAAAGCATATTATCACCAGAAGTAGTTGGATAAGATATTTTAGAATAGGCAAACTTCAGAGAAAATGGGATATGCTTTCAATAAATGAAAAAGCCTAATACTATAAGTTGAGCTTAAGGATTGCTTTAACAGTCTGACCTCATAAAAAATTTATAGGAACAGCAAAAATACTTAATAAGAATACTATTAATATAGCTAATTAGCAATTATAAAGCTCTGGAAACTGTATTTACTACTATTTTTATGAGCATTATGAGTTCTATAAAATTCTATACCTCTTTACTTCTTTACTTTTTTTCTTAGAAATATATCATATGCATACTATATATGTACTATATTGTACACTATATTACATCATTGAATAGGTTTTGATTTTTTCTTAAAACTTTTATATTTTATAGGATTTATAGGATTCATAAAGATAAGTAACAAAGAATACAATAAATCAAACTAGAATTTCCAAAATTGATATTAAAACTATCCTCATAAGTTCATAAGTGACCTCATGAATTTTTTGAAAAATTTATAGGAATAGCAAAAAGGTATATTTATTGTCTCAATTAAGTTTAATTTATAAACTGGCCTCAAAAGTGATGAGAAAGTGCTAGAACTTAAGGCAGAGTAAATCAATAATAATTTTAGCTAGCACTATTCTATAATTTCAATCAGAATTTTAGACATAATAACTCAGCATTCAATTTAGCATAAAAGTGATCTAGAACTGGTGAATTAATAGAACTACTTTGACTTTTTACTAGTTCCCTAAAAGTTCTATAACACTTTTATAATAGTTTTTTAATAATTCTATATTAACTTCACAACACTATCACAGCACTATCAGATTACTATTATGGTATTAAGTTAGATTTTCAAATCATGTATCTTAAAGATTAACCAGAATTATGTTATAATGTTAGCTGAAATTAATCATAGATCTATTGCATCATCTGTCATTTTTTTTACACTATTTCAGTATTTTGAAAAGCAAGAAATAGGTGCACATCCTCAATAACTAATTTCTTTTTTATTTTTATATATATATTTTTTAATTTAAATATATAGGTATGATTCAGTAAGGTAAAACTAATTTTATATTTTATATTTTCTTTTTAATAAAATTTGCAGCAAGATAAAATTGTAGTAAAAAACTAAATCTTATTATTTGATAAAATCCTAGCATTTAAATTAGCGTAAAGAGTCATCATCCTTAGTATAGAAGTCAACCTTCAATTAAATACAGATAGGCATAAAGGATAAGCATCTCAATATAAAATTTGATATCCAATCAAGTATAGAAGGCCGGTACTTTCAACATAAAACTAAGTATTCAAATAGTTACAGAAGGTTAATAATTCCAACATAGAATTTGGTATGTAAACAAAATAGAAATAAGAAAAAATTAATGATGATATTTAGATTATATATGATAGTAGTTAGATCATATGGGAACTTTGCTATTAAAAATGGATTCCGAGAACTTTTAACAAAAAATGAGATTTTTGATTCATATTATAGTATACTAAATGAACTTTATTTGGTTAAATTTTTAGAGTCTATTAGCTTATTAATAAAGCAAGCAATTAAGGCTGGCAAAAATGCTTAAAATTTGTGTAACATTATTCAAAAAATTTAAAATTAGATTTTTATGTAAAATTTTAGAAATGGAAAAAACTCTTTCTCTCTTCTCCCAAAAATTTTTGGAAACAAAAATTTTTTAGAAAATAAAATCGTTTCGCTTTAAAAATCTTTTAATTTTTTCAACTCCGTTAGTTAGTTTATTATTTCTACTCTACAAACATATTTTTCAAAAGAGTTTTTACAAAATATTACAAATAAAAATGGGAAAAAAAACCAGTCGCACTACCAGTCCAAAAAACACCTTTCGCTTCGACCCAAAAGACAAGCAACCAAAAACCGTCGCCTCTTCGTCTAAAACTGCTCCTGACCCTATTTCCCTCTTGGACGAAGAAATTGTTGCCGACACCTTTGTACCAAAACCTACTACGCCTCCCAACGTTTTGGACAAGGATGAATATGTTCCTATCGAGGATGATGAAAACATGGATACTGACGGTCGTGATTTCATCACTATTCCAAGACCAACTGCCTTCGCTTGTGCTTCTACTATCAACAAAACGGCGAGAGAACTTCCTACCCAGATGATTATTAAGACCATCAATAACCAGTTCGCCCAAAACGACGCGTTCAAAGGCGTTAACGTCCGTCGCGTTAATTTCGTTCGTTCCGCAGTGATCTACTTCGCCGATCAGGAGTCGATGATCTCCGCCTCCTCAATGAAATTTCCTGATTTGGGAATCGACCAACTTGTTGACTACAAAAACTACAAAGACAACATGCAGTTCCAACAACGCACCCTGCATATCACGAATATTCACCTTAACATTAAACAAGACTCCCTTATCTCTGTGTTTGCCAAATATGGAAAAATTACAAATGTTAAAATGCAAACACGAGGCATGTGGCAACATGCTTATATTACATACGAAGACCCAAACGCCATTCAACTATTTCACTCCCAATGGTCACGTTACTTGTACAATGACTGTGTAAGAGTTTATCTGGCTGATCTCACCCCCGAACAAGTGAAATTTAGAAATGATATTCGAATCAAACTGACCAACCTTCCTTTCGGAACCACGGCACGTGATTTACAAGAAATTATCATTGCCACTAAAGCCAAAAGTTGTTATATCCCAAGATCTAATAACTATAAGCCAAGACTCTTCGCCATTCTCTATTTCGATTCAGAAGAGATACTTAACGATGCCATCAAAATCAACTATGCTTTCAGTGACCAAGAGTTACAATGGTGCGCAGCAGATCTTAAATGCTGTCACAAATGTGGTTCAACTGAACATATTGTTATGAAATGCCCTCAAATTACCTCTCAAGTTAAAAATGATTCTGAGGATAACAAGCGCCCTCGTTCTCAACTCCCTTCAGTCCAAAAATTATATAATCACTACAAACCTGCGGGTTCTCGTAACTTGATCATCAAGAACAACAATAACAGAAATGATCGACCTCCAAATGATCGTAATAATATGAATTATTCTAAGGCCTTAGATAACGACAAAGGCAAAGGAAAAGATACTGGCCCCAAAGATAATTCATTAAGTGATTCAATCCATAATCCCCATTCCAACAATGACACTAATAAAAAATTAGACCAAATTTTAGATATGCTTTCTGGTATGAAAAAAGATATGTCTGATCTAGAAGCCCGAATTCTTAAATTAGAACCAAATCAATTAAGTCACACTTCCCACCAACCACCTCCAGTCACCCCTCAAATTCCTGATACTCATACACTTAATCATAACAACTCTGTCTCTCATATTAACAAACGGTCTAGAATTGCTAATACATCGTCGGATGATAGCGATGCTCATGTCCCTTACTCCGTTAATATTCAGTTACAGACCACCATTCAAGAACAAAATGGTATTATTGCTTCCCAACAAAAACAACTTAATATTATGATGACACAACTTGAGTCCTTGTCAGCTAAGTTGGCTAAACAATAATTGTCTCCCTTTCTACAATACTTCTCATAATATTAAAACCTAATACTGATATTTATAACAATATGTCACCCGAACACATTAATTCTAACATTTTAAAAGAAACCCCCAATCTTTCATTTGCTACCCACAACGTTAAGTCCTTACAATGTATTATTAAAAACACTTCGATTAACGATACTTTCATAGATTTCAACACAGATTTTGTTGGACTCACTGAAACTCGTCACAAATCAGATCAATTTTATAGATACTCACATGATCCTAATTTCTGCGCCTTTTGGAGTTCTTGTATTAATATTCATGCTGGCGTTGGTATTCTTGTCAAATGCTCTTGGGCTGTTTATATCCAACGAACCTTTTTAGATAATGATCGTTTTATCTACATTGATTTATATCTCGCTAGTCATATCAAACTAAGAATTTTTTGTATCTACCTACATGCATCGCAAACATCTGAAACGAAGAAAAAAAGACTCAATTTACATAAAATGATTGTCAAACATATCAAAGATGGTCTAAAGTCTGACTTTAAAATTATCCTGTTAGGCGATTTTAATGCAAACCTCG